>JAULJZ010192056.1:0-20830 GCA_032270985.1 Heliamphora pulchella | reverse complement strand
AGTAAAAGTAATATAAATATTTATTATTTAGTATAATATTTTTTATTTAAGTTGAATTATTCATTATATAATATATAGTATAATGTTGAATTGTTATTTGTTAGTATATAATTATATTAGATATTTAAAACATGTATTATGCATGATATTATTACAATCAATATTATTTTTTATTTGTCTTTGTTATCAAAGAATATCAATTATAATATCATAGATACTTAGTGAAATTCTTTTACTATACAACAATATCGTGTTTTTTTTTTAATTGTAAAAACAACATAAATTTTAGAAAATATATTTTTTGTCTCCAAATAGCAATTAAAAGCAACTACAAATATTTAATTTATAGTAAATAAAGCTAGAATATGTCTATCAATGAGTTTTATACCATTTTCTAGTGCTTAAAAAAAATTCACGTCCGCAGTGCCCGATTCCCGTTACAGATTGACCAATACACTCGATACCCGTTACACGCGACTGCGACCGTTACGGCGGCCGATACCGTGATTTATAACCTTGGCTGTCAGCCCTAATTGATGTTAAAGTTGATCCGTGCACAGGACCGATCGAGCTGTCTAAAGACCGATGGAGCGGTCTTGACTGCGTTGCAGTATATTCTTTGTTCTGTTGTGCAATCTTGTGTTTGTTAATGTTTTAGAACCTACAATCCATTAAAAGAACTTCCAAGAGCAAGCGTCACCATATCATAGAATTAATTAGAATGTGTTGTCACAGATTTTCCAAAGGAGGAAAAATGAAGTAGGGCGAAATTTCCTACCAGTAATAAATTCATGTGCAACTGAAGCCAAGAGTTTTGTGAGAAATTTCAGCTGTCCGACCATAATTTCCTTGCATTCTTTATTCTTACTTTTTGTTTTTTGAAGTTTTCTACAAGACTTGAAGAAATAAGTGCCGCAATGAGGCTATATTGCATTGTTGGTGTCATTGAGTTTCCTTTTGCTTGGAAATGGGGTACGAGATAAGGTTGGCTAGGAAATTGAGCATTGTTTCTTGGCAAGGGGATGGTCTTATCCAGTTGCATGTCTTCTTTCCACATGTTGCATTATTCTCAGGAGCCATGATTCTCTTCCTGCTTCTTGTTTACATTTAAAGATGAATCAGATCTGGCTCTCTGTCAATGCCAAACTTGTGTTGAAGTGATGTCAGGATGAAAACATTTTTTTTTTATTTGAGTATTCTTTTATACGGTTTTCGTGGTCACATTTTCCCCTCTTCAATTATTTCTGGTACTAGAATTGCATCAGGAGCTTTGATTCTCTTCAACAAATGCTTGGTGCTGCAAGTTCAGGTGATTGTCTCATTGCAGTTCCCCTAGGCTTCCTTAATATGCACTTGTCATTTGAATCCATGTAGTATTAATTTGCAGGAGGTCCACCGATATGCTTCGTTTTCTGAGATGTTGGAAGCAGAGAGTCTAACAAAAGTCCTTCCTGGAGTCAAAACCATTGAAGAAGGTAATTCCTCCCTCTCATTTGGCATCCAGGTTGAAAAGAAGGGGGTGGGGGGTGGGAGAAGGTTTTGTATCAAGCTCTTTTTGGTGGTTCTGATTTCAAACATTCCATGGAGAGTGTAACATACTATGGTTGCACTAGATGGTGACATCTTTACTGTCGCATTTGTTTACATTATCAGAATAGAGCTATCCCAAAATTTGCAGGGTGGTTGTAAATCGACTTAATAAAAAAAAAAGGGTAGTAAATTGGAACATGCAGCTGAAGATTACTATTTTATCATATTAGAATAAATCTCAACTTAATAAAAATCATCAAAGGTTTTACGCCAGGATTACGTTAATCCTTCTCAATAGTTTGTTGACAACCTTCCCATAGCCTTAACTGACATTCCTGTTACCCTTTCAGGTTCTTTATGCACTTTCAACTAGGCAGGTTACATGATTATGATAGCAAGCCATTTCTTAACTGAACTTAACAAGATTTTGCTCTAGTTACTTGGAGTGTTCTACAAAGGAATCTGTTTCCTAGTTGTTGCTATAAAAATGCATGTCCTTTGGTAAGAGAGTGGATGAATAAAATACTGATGGCCTATCTTAACAAAATGCAGTTCCCTCAACCCCCACCGCGCAGAGGGGATTGAGGTAATACATTTATGAAGAAATGGAGGTAAAAAAAAAAAAGAAACTTGAGAAACATGGAGAAATATAGTAGTTTGAATGATAGATAGCGATGGCCTATTATCTTAACAACATGCAGTTCCCCCATGCCCCACCTCACGGAGAAGGGTTGAGGTAGTACATTTATGAAGAAATGGAGGTCACAAAAAAAAGAAAGAACTAGGAAACATGGAGAAATATATTCATATGAATGACAGATAGCGATGGCCTATCTTATAACACCCTCCCCCTCTCTTGCAGAGGGGGATTGAGGTAATACATTTGTGAAGAAATGGAGATCACAAAAATAAGAGCTAGGAAACATGGAGAAATATGTTAGTTTGAATGATAAGCATAATGATGATGTGCATTCTATATTACTCTTAAATATTGAGAAGAAAATTGATATATTTTCCTCAGAAAATTGTGGCTTATAACTTTGTTCAAGCTTGGATGTTAGTTATGATAATGGATGGGCACGATGCATCGAGACGAACTAAAGAAGTAATTTTTTTTTACCAAAGTATGAGAAGAGTTGAGAAAAGACAAATATAAGCCAGATTTTCTTGTGAGTGCCTATTTTTGTTTTTATTGGATTTTTTTCATGTTTTGGTCATTTTGTTTTTTTGCTTTTCCAGGTACTCTTATGGGAAAGTAATTTTTTTCACCCATTGCCTCTTGATCCTCCGACAAATATTTTGTCTGTAGAATGAGGCTTCATACAGATAAAGATTTTCGTCAGCATAATCCTGTAGCTGACATCTCTTTTTCTTAAGACTCTTCCTTCTAAGCCAATCTCTAGTTGGATATACACAATAGTATAAATGAGATAGAATTTCTACATCCATAACTGCATGAGTACTTTTAAAAACGTGTTTAGAAACATGTCATACTTGTACCCGGTACATATGGGGTACTAGTATTCTTCTCTCTTTTGAAGTAAAATATGTAATTACTTCTGGAAACATAGAATGTGGAAAGTATGATAAGAAGTCATAACATGCAATGGAGACAACTAAAAAAATTAGCTATAAGGGCATCTAGTTTGCATAACCAGAGTTGTGGAAAGTCCCTTGTGATTTAAAATTTGAAACCTAGAAATTTAATGAAGAGAGGAGCTGAGACTAAGAGAGGTTTCCTTACTATTTTTGAAGAATTAGGAGAACTCATGAATGTTACTTCATGCCTTCATGGTAAAAAAATCGAACTAAAGTATCACCCAACTCATTAAGTACTTCGTACTAGTTCTCTTTCTTTTTGCTCCAAAGTGGATTTGGGGTGCATTGCTGCAAGGCGCAAAGAAAAATTTCTAGAACAATATCTTTTTATACATATTTTATCATTCTATTGTCCCAACTTTCGACAGGTAAAACGAATTACATTAGTCAAATAAAATAAATACAAACGTGAAAAAGGTTTTGTGTTTGTTTAGCATGGTGATTTTATACGAACTTATACAATGTTTTGAAAGAAACTTTGTCGCACTTATTTGCGTATTTGTTCCTCAAGGTAAGGAGATAGAGCATATTAATCTCAATGGAACATTCTAAATAGTTCTCATACAAATATTCTCTAATTATAGAAATGAGATCCTAGTGAGATGCAGGGAATAAATTTAGTTTTAAACTAGATCATGTTCAAAAAGGCTGTTTGGCCTAACAGTATGGCTTGTCGTTAGTATCCCTGGTGGCTGGAGTTTGTGAAGCGGACAATATATGAAATTGTATTTTATTGGAATTGGAGTTTATTTACTTTTGTCGTAGTATTAGGATATTATTTTGTTCACATTCGAGTTAATTAGGAATATGATTTTGTTTCTTTTAGTTAAAGAGTCAAGTTTATTATTTTTTTAAACTTAGGGTTTAGGCCTATAAATAAGAAGTATTATTGATGTATGAATTAAACTTTGATGAATAATAATTGAGTTAAGAATTATGTGATTTTCTCTCATTTTCTGTCTTCTTTCTCTCATTTATCTGTTCTTTTCCTAATCTCTGTTCTTTTTCTCTTACTCCTTAATCTCCATTCTTCTTCTTTGTTGGTGCTATATCATTTGGTATTAAAGCCTAATTTTGATTCATTGTCGTACCAACACTACGTCGGACCATATCAGAACAATCAAATAGTTGTCGCCTTTCGACCTTCATCTTCGACCAGTTTTCATGTAGCCGCACTGTCACAGGTTTGCCGCAACCCTAGATCATCGCTGCCATTGTGTTGTCTCTACCAATAGTCGCCACCACCACAATCTGTCATCGTCGATACAGCCATTGCCGCCGTCCTTCGCCTGTGCCACCAGCCCTCTCCATCCGAGTTGCCACCACCAACCTGTTGCCACCATCGATGCCAACTCCAGTTGCCACTGCTACCGTCGTCAATCATCGACGCCATCGACACCATCGCGCCACTGCTGCCTCGCGCTGTCACTGCATCATGCCGTCGTCGCTTTCGCTGCCTTCGCCTCAGTCGCGTCTCTGCCGGCTAGACTTTAAGCCTGAACCACACACACGGCCTTATCATTTGTTTTGGCCTAATGACACTTCCTTTTTCGTTGTCCAAAGGTGTTTGGTTCCTATCAACATGGACGATTGTTTTGATGAAATTTAGTGTGATGCGCTTCCCATGACTTGTACGCATGTGCAAGTTGCTCATCTTTGGATGAATGAGTTTCGTGTTGATTATCATGAGAAGACTAACACCATTACATTCAAATATAATGGTCAAACTATCTTGTTACTGCCTGCCCGCTCAAAACAAGATTGGATATCAAGTGATGTGTCTCCCATCTCCACATCCACCGAGCTACCTTGTTCCACCATGACCCCAGAGCCATTACCTTTTGGCTTAGCTCTTAAGTCCCATGATCATATTTCTCCGCTCTGTCAGCCATGGCAGCCCCAAATGTTGCTTTGCCGCATATGTCTCCATCAAACAAGGACTCTCTTGACATTCTAAAGCCCAATAATTTAGCTCCTCCTCCTCCAGTTATGATAGCGCAAGATATTCTTTCCCAACCAATGCTTCCATCGATCGAGGAATCTCTTCAAAATGAGCATACGATCGCTTTATCGTCTCCACTACCTACTTCTCACGTCCACATCTCCTAGATTGGTTTTGTGGGTATTGAACATTTTCTTTTGGCTATCAGGTCTTTTGTGGATCTTGTCAACAATCTTAAGATCACGATTCGTTGGTGCAAGAGGAACCTAAACCTGTTGATATATTCACATTACTTGATTATTTGGCATAGTCGCATTCAATACCTCCAGCCG
Organism: Heliamphora pulchella; assembly: GCA_032270985.1. Taxonomy (NCBI): domain Eukaryota; kingdom Viridiplantae; phylum Streptophyta; class Magnoliopsida; order Ericales; family Sarraceniaceae; genus Heliamphora; species Heliamphora pulchella. The sequence continues at coordinate 15,427 of JAULJZ010192056.1, read as the reverse complement.
AACTCGAGGATGAGTTCTTTTTCTCAATGGAGTAGAATGATGTAGACAATATACGAAATTGTATTTTATTGGAATTAGAGTTTATTCACTTTTCTTATAGTATTTGGTTATTATTTGGGATATTATATTATTTAGGATATTATTTTATTTACTTTTATGTTAATTAGGAATATGATTTTGTTTCCTTTAATTAAGGATTCAATTATTTTTAATTAGGGTTTAAGGTCTATAAATAAGAAGTTTTATTGATGTATGAATTGGATTTTGATAAATAATAATTGAGTTGAGAATTGTGTGATTTCTCCCCCCTTTTCTGTTTTCTTTCTCTCATCTATCTGTTCTTCCCCTATCTTTGTTCTTCTTCTTGTACTCTCTGGTCTTTGTTCTTCTTCTCTATTGGTTCTACATCAGTTTAACTTCCATAAATAGCCTCTCTAAAAAAGCGAGGCTCCCTATATCTTGCCCTCTCCATACTTTGCTCTAGCGGAGCCTCGTGCGCTAGGTCGTCTTTTAAACTTAGATCATGTTCTTAGGTGGACGAACGCTGTCATTCCAACAATAGAGAATCTCAACAAACAACTTTTGTGCATGCATTAGGAATTGAATTGCAAACATTAGGGAGTCATTTTTAACAAAAATCTGAATCTCTTTAGTAATCCATCAAATGACTCCATAGTTCTTTCTACAATCTTTAATTCTGTCTTTTGATGACCATCTGTAAGTGGTGAATGATGAATCGATGATAATAACCAATACAATCGAGTAAACTAGCAATTGTTTTATTGAAATTCGATATTTTAATTTCTTTTGAATAAATACGTAAATTCACTATGTTGCTCGTAATTAGAAATTTCCATACACATATTAAGCATCTTTTAATTTTATGACGGTATATCTGAAATGAAACAAGTCAGTGAGATGTAGAAAATTTTGGAGAAGATTACTAGAAATTGAGGGAAAATAAGTAAATGAAGATTGGAGCTTCTGACGGGACCCGATGTACTCTAAAACCTGCAAGACTTGAAAATTTTGAATGAAATATAGGGAAAAGACTGATAAGGCAAGAAGGAGGATAAAGAGGAAGGCTTTCTATGTTCAGTTCGAATGAATTCGAGTTCCTTTTAAATGATAAACAAAATGTGTTCCTTATGATTATGGCCAGAATACCCCAGCATTTGCATTCCCATATCTGTAGTATTATTAACATTGGCAAATCAACTTTGTTTTAATTGATGGATGCTAGCTTTAGTTTCAGGAGCTGTAACTTTTATTGCTGCTTTGTGTAAAGTGACTTTACCATTATCCATTTTTTGTCCCTGTTATGCATGACACTTGTAGAGAGATTGTTGATGGCCTTGAGATTCCTCACTTAGAAGTATTCTCTGGATCACACACAGTATTCCACAAGTATGGTTATACTTCTTATACAGGTATACAAATCTACCGGAAGTTCTACTCAGAGGAGAAGGAAAGGTTGAATGGTGTCCTTGCAATTGGTGTTACAAAATGGGCTGCTCAGCCTTTTATTTCTTTGGCCATCATGCTTTCAGTGAGTATGCCTGCCCTAGTGTCAGTTTGCCTGATTGCTCTTTATCATTGGATTTACATAACTTACAAAAAAATGTTGACGATTTTGTTCTGTGCAAGTGAATTTTTGCGGGTCATGGAATTTGTTAATTGCTATGTCCTGAGTATTCAAACAGGAATACTTAGGTTTTGTTTCTCTCTCTCTCTCTCTCTCTCAATACTTGGGATTACTCAGGTTTCTTGAGAAGTGGAATAGGTGGAATCCACAGTACCTTAATGATATGTAGAATAACTGTAGGTTGTGAAACTGTATCATATCTGGAAAGATCTAATGTATCATCCATTGATGTCTCTGTTGGGAAGCTTATTTCCTAATAGGTGGTGATTATTTATTTTCAAAAAGAAATGCAATTTAATGTGGGAAATTTAAAGGGATGTTTGTTGTTCTGTTTGGTTGTTAAAACTGATTCTTATAGGTAGTAACTCATTTCCTGTATTGTAGAATGTGCAGCTTGTTATAAGTTTATAACCTACGAATACCGTTACAAATGAAAGAGCATATTGTCTGTAGGTTTTTGTTTTTTTGTCCTTTTTCTTTTAATCTTTTGGGCCGAGCATGCTCTGTACTCTGTAAGTTGACTATGTTTTATTCTGTGTTCATAGTAATTTCTTGATTGTAACTTGTAAGTATTGGTTTATGGTGTTAGCTTTCTAGTATTGAAAGTGATGGGTTCATAGTAATATGACGACATTCTTCACCCTTGAGGGTCAGTGATCTCTAAAATGGTTTTTATTCTTTTATTCCCTTTTGTTTTTCCTTTTTCTTCTTCTTCTTCTACTGTTTTTTTTTTTTGGGGTTGGTGTAGGGGGTGGAGGGTGGGGTGGGGGATTGATGCCAACAAGTTTAGATGGCTATCACTTGATACAAGTAAATCTAATCTTACCTTAATTTGGAAAAGTAAGTACATTTTAAGGGAAAACTGAAAATAAAGCTTGGGTACCATGGTTTTGTCCATCCGAGTGGTGCTTGAATGCCTTCTTTTTGGCACAATAACAGATTGAGCAAACTTTCCTTTTATCTCCAGATTTGGGAAGTTAATAAGTCCTTATCCCTCTATTGTTGTGTGTACCGAGGGTATGTGCTCTGTGGTGTTCACATACATCTACCTACATTTAAAAGATGCATGTCCAAACTTTAAAGATGCCTTATATCATGGGGAAGCTTGCACCGGTATGCTTAGTAGTCCTAATTGTAATGGTATGCTTGTAACGTTAGTGTTTTCACATTTTATTCAGGGACTGAGTTATGGGGGTCTCCAGAAGCTGCTGGGTTTTGTGCATTCTGTGGGTACAACTGTAGAGGCACTTCCCCCACCAAGATCAACTCTTCTCTCTTCATTTCTGTTGCTGCATAATCTGAATGTATGATGATGTTTTGTATTTCATGCTGTCCTTTTTTCTATACATGCAAATAGTTTCTTCATTTTCAATATCTTTGGCTTCCTGAATTATAATTTTGAAATATGACAATCCAGTTTTCTTAACATTATTAAGAAAAGACAAAAACAAAATATATAAACCGGTATATTTTGATGTTGAAGCTATTTTCATTTGGCTGCTAAAGGTGAAAGGATTTTTGTATGCCATGCAACATGCATCAAAGTGGCACACAAGCAGATAGGATGTGAAATTGGGAAAAACCATTTAATGGGTTTAATGTCACAGGAATATAAAACTTCACCTTTGCATTTCCTTTAAGGTGCATGGTTAGTGGTTGATTGTGGATGTCTTTGTGGTGAGTTGGTATTATTATTATTATTATCAATCACTAGTGGATGCCATATAGTGGCATGTAAATGAGTTTTTGAGTCCATTTGAGGTAATTGTAAATTGATATGGTGTTTCTGAGTTCATGTGTATCTTTTCATGCTGTTTACAGATAACAATGCCAGAATAGTTTTTTTTATTCTTGACATGTATTCTCTCTTTATTTTGTCTTGAGGTTAAAGGTTCTAACTTGACCGATGGAGCCAGGGCCTTGGCTAAGCATGTCAACAGGAGCCACAGTAAATATTGGGGTGCTTTTGCTGGAAGTGGTTAGTTCTTTGCACATAGCTCTTTGAATATAAGAAATGGCTGTTGACTCCTTGTTCTCCTTGATATGTCTATAATACTATAACCTTATTTCTTAAAGGGGAATATGTGATTGCACCTATTCATATGGAAACTGCCATTGGCACACTCCTTAAAGATTACTCACTGCTTTGTTACTTTGCCAGGTCTTGACTTGCAGGTTGATAGTCACCTTGCAATTTGGTTTGAGAGGGGAATAATTAGGGGATTTTACATATTCTCACGATGGAGATTATAAAAACCTCAAGAAGTTTGCAGTGCTAGCAATAATTGAATCAACCCAAAAATGTACTAGAAAAGAGCTCCTATCATTCTGAGAGGCACCTGAAAAACTATGAAGCATGGTCACGTCCCTAGTGTGGTGTAATGTAGCCATTCTTGACATGTTTAAGTCCGTGCTGACCTGCTGGGCATGCGCCTGTCTTTTTCCAATTTCTTTTTGATGTAGTGGACATGGGCTGTGGATTTGGTCCGTAAGTTGTATTACAGGACGGTTCAATTATGTTTTGGTTGTTATAAACGGATTCGATCTGAAATATTCTAGCTTATGAAAATCTTGGTTTCCTACCTTGGAGCCTTAGTTTAGTTGAATTAGAAGAAACCCAACAACATTTATGCACACCATCTTTCTATACAATAGTTTTGAATTTTGAAACCTGCACGGGTAACCTAGTGGTCGCCCTGTATTCAAAAATCCGCCCCCCGCCCCTCGCCTCATGCCTCAGGTGGGGGTTTTCTCTGCCGCTCCCAACACTCGGGACCCCTCTCCCCCCTCCTTTCTGCCTAACTGGAACTAAGAAACCTTTAAACACTCCTTGACTCACGTTCATATCAACAAACTTACAATTCTTTATAGCCTGTTAAAGCACAATCTAAATGAGTGAATGTGTGGAGTAGGTTTCTCCATTTGCAATAAATAAATAAATAATTGAAGTTGGGTTTCAAAAACTTATTGAGAAACTTTTCTGTGCCTTATGGGATACTTGTAGTTGTAGCAACTAGCAACCTTTATCTTATGGGATAATTTTTAAGAATTTTCAGGTGGAATTCCAATCTTTCTTCTATCTTATTCTTCTTCAATTTTCTCTTTCTCTAAAGCACAGCCTGAAATTTCCATTCATGAGTTGCTGTTCATGGCTTTTGAACAACCCTTTTTCCTAAACCTCTACTTTATTAAGACGTAGTAAACCTTAATCCTCTCCGTACTAATCCCTTCCAAGTTCCAAGTCAACCCCAACAACTTCATTTGATGTTTATGTGTTGATGTTTTATTTTCGATGTATCACATTTTCTGATTTAAAAGTTGATAAGTCTACAATCCAGCTACTAAGAACTAAGATGTCTAGCATTATACTTTTTCCATTAACCCCAACACAACTCAACTCAACGAGAACTCACTGTTAAATCAATGACCTCTTCCATATAATTAACCTATGTCCTTTTGACCCTTCCTTCTATGCTTTTGGTATTGTCAACTTGGATCAAATCACATCTCACCTTCGTGGCAGTCTAAGCAAGCGCAGTTTTGTCATATGAAGCTATATTAGCAATTGTAAGTTTGTTATAGTGATGTAATTTAGAGATGCTGGAGGCCAAAGAAAGTATTCTTTGTAATTTAATGATGTTGGCATTACGATATTGTACACCTATTATTTGAATAAGAACATTTAGTCAGATAATAGCAATTTTGACATCCTCAATGAGTCAATGTGGTTGATCATTCGTTGTATACTATTTGTAAACTCATTAGATTGAGTTATTGTATAGATAAGTTGCTTTAGGGTCTTCGTAGGAGAAAATGAATATGATCTCATAAGAAGAGAAATAAGCATTATTTTCTCTCTTTTCAAAACGCTTCATGTTGGAAATGTTCTTGATTCTTTTTTTTGCTTTGTTTTCCTCTCCAGATTCCAATAAAAATAGGCTTGCCAAGGATGCTATTAATCACTTGATAGCCCATTGTTGCTGGCAGAATATGCATATTGTACGACCTTATGGGGTTGTTTATGAAATTAGGATTGCTACTGGTTATGGTGCTCGGTGGTCTGAAGACGGAAGTAAGGTATTGATTTTGGTAAATGTACATTCATTTATTGGATGGTAGTTAAGATCTGCATCAAATATGGACATTAGGTGGGTTTTGTGTGAAATTTGGAATGGAACAGCATAGTCTAAAGTAAAAGTTACGTTCATTAGGAGCCCAATTTACAACGAATGTGTTTCACATTTTTCTTGCTCCTTTGGTAAGGATCAATGTTTACATTTTCATTTTTATGGCAATTTGGTTATGAAAAACATTCTAAAAATTACTATTTCAATAGAGTTTCTTATTATCTAAGAAGCACAAGTACTTCTATAGAACTAGGTAGCGTGCCTGTATCGAACACCGAAATTTGTTGGACACTCATCCAAAAGTGTAATTATTTATTTTTTTAGAACCGGACACTTCGGGAACTCGGGGGCACACGTGTTGATTACTTAGACACAAAAGTAACACATTATAAGTTTGAAAAAAAAATGGGATGAGAACAATGTAGTTTATAATTATTTATTCCTCGTCCTTCAGAATCTGTAATTTTACGGATTTTGTGTTGGACACTGAATGCCATCGATGATATATGACTTAATGGAATAATCATTTAAATAATGTTTGGTATATTGTAGCATTTTCGATAAAAAATCGATTGTTATGTGACTATATATATATATATATATATATATTTTAATTAGAGCTGTATTGCATTTTTCATTTTCTTTGAATCAAATAATCATATATATGACATAAAACAAATATATGGAAAAAAAAAAATTTAATATGTTAGTGGCTTGTTGTGAGCGTCATTTAAAAAAAAAATATTTGGGAGGTCGATGCAAAGCATCCATTGGTTGCTTTCTTTAGGTTCAGTTTGTAGTAATGGGAGATCATTTTTCTGCAAGGATGAGATACCAGTAACATTAGTCAATTAGTATTGATAAAAGAAAGTAATCACACTATGAGAACTATGGTGATATGTTCCATTTTAGAATGGCCAGAAGTTCTGAAATGAATTAAGAATCATTTTCCTCTTGCATAACAATGGACAAGAAACAGTTGGAGGTTTTGTGGAGTACAATTTGTTACTAAATATTTTTTTGGGAATTCGCGCTTTCTTCCTTTCAGGGAATTCCGTTGTTTTAAATTAGTAGAGATTGAAGAGCATTGTGACATGATTTATTATGTATGTTGCCAAACCAAACTAAGTTTTTGTCTCAATCAATTAGGATCGGTTACATGAATTTTTTTACGCTATTCTACTCTGTTAAGAGCCATATGTTCAATTAGTTTTAATATGTTCACATCTTTTCTTAATACTGCATTCCATATCAATTTAGGTTTACCCCTCCCCTTATGGTTTTCATTACTCATGATTTTATTGCTTTTTCTAACTACTACATTTACTGGTCTACGTTGTATGTGTCCAAACCACCTTAATCTATTTTCTCTTAACTTGTCCAAACCACCTTAATCTATTTTCTCTCAACTGGTCTACGTTGGTGCAACTCTTACCATTCCACGAATCTTTTCATTCCTAATTTTATTTTTTCTAGTCTTACCACACATTCACCTTAACATTCTCATTTCCGCGACACTTATCTTATTTATGTTATTTATGATTTTGATTTTTTTTTTTTTGGGGGAGGGGGATTTCTTGTAACCCTATACTTATTGTACCTTTTCTTTTCTTACCAAAACTTTTGTCAGTTATCAGAGTGGACAAGACATAATTGTGAAATGACCCTCTATCAAATATGAGGCCTAAAATTAGCCTGTACTTGTAAAAGGTGATGGAAAAACTTTAAGCAGATGATCAATTGAAAATTGAAGTTTTTACTTATTACTTGCATATATATTGTCACTTCATTTATTTTTAAGGATTCTGAGACTCTATTTCATATTCTGGGGAACAAACCGAGCAACAATCTTCAGTGGTGATCTGCCGAGACTTTTTGTTTTGATTATGTATCTATGTACTCTTGCAGTTCATAGGATTCCTGGAGCCATACACGGAGGATGGTCACTCAAAGGGATGGAGGCACTAGTTGGCTTCCACATTGTGTAAGGGCATACATTCTCTTGGAATTGTTTTTTTTTTTTGCACTGTCATACTTGGAGCATATCTTTTCCAATCGTCACATTCACTTCCATGTTGTGATTTACATGTGAACATATTGAATGATCCATGGTATATAGTTTTATCGTTGAAAATTTGTTGAACTGCTGGGACTGTGCCCTTGACCCGTATTAAAACATTGAAATCCTTTTCTTTAGTTGCGGCAGCTATAGGAACTTTTCTTTTATAATTTGTATTCTCTTTTCGGCCCTATGTCAATGCATTTAGTTTACAACATCTGTCTCTTGCTAGATACAATTGTTGGTTTTGTTACTTATAAATTGATATCATCTATTTAAGGCAGTTGCTTTGCTTACTGCCATAGGGGAAAGTAAGAAGCTATTGATATGGATGGGGTTATTTAGCTAAAGAGAAGGTTAGAGGCAGTCGGCTAGTGGTTGCTAGTTTGCTATGTAAGAGCCCGATAATTCGTAAGCATAATAATGAATAAAATAAAATATAAATACACTTGTTTGTGTGCTTATCTGTTTAATTATATATATATATATATATATATATAGTAAAATATTCGAAAATTCGATTTGTTATCAGGTGTTCGTTGTAAGTAGTTTTTTGTTTCGGTCTTTTTCATAGATCTTGAGAGAGGCTCATTTATCCCAACACCCTAGTTAGACCAATCAATTTATTTCTTAAGCCCAAATTAAACCAAAAGGCCTAATTCTTAAAAATAAGCTAAAAAATCCAATAAAAAGCCTTTTGCCAACCCAAATTCTTTTGAGCCAAACAAGGCCTTATATATATATATATATTTCATTTACTAAAACTAAATTTTATAAATCTAAATTGATTTAAAATAATATGTTCATATAGCTTAATTTAATTAATAAAAACTATGTATACTAGTTTTTAATTAAAAAATGTACTTTATATATTCTTGCCAAAAGACTTATTTTGACCTATGTATATGCTAAGTCTTATAATTATACTTTTAAACCATAAATATATTGTACCAATTATAATTTTATTAATTAATTACAATTCACAAAAAAAAGTGACTATTTTTCTATTTGAGCATATTTTTAAGCAAGGCAGTGTATTTATACGAACATGGACCCATTTATACATTTAAAATACAAAAATTCATGCCATCATAACTCCTACACCTCCTCTTGGCCAGCCACCCCTTACCTCTTGCAAGATATCCCAAAAAATATTTTCATGGGTCACTTCATGCAAGGATTGCATGTATGTCCATTGGACTCTTTCCCACCTTCATCATCATTTCTACTCCACCCACTAGTAAGCACGGATACGGGATACGGATACGGCAAAATCTCAAAAGATAGAATACCAATACGGTTAGGATACGTTTGTAAAAAATCTTATTATTATTTTATTTTTAGTAATGTATTATTTATAAAAATAAAACCCAAAGTAGGAGCAAATTCATTTGGTTGTTACAATCGAGCATTTAATACTTGACAAATAATCAAAACATTTAAAATTAAAAATAAATCACAAACTTATCACGTATTAAAATTAATATAGTAAAACATGTAATAAATTAAAAATTTAAATCAAAAAATACCCAAAGAAAATTAAAAAATATAAAAAACTAGAGCATCGTGTATTCTCGTCGTTTCCTTCCCATATCCCCCACGTATCCCTCCCGTATTCCCCACGTATTTGAGCCCTATCCGAAATCCAAAAAAAATAAAAAAATTATTAGATATTTATTTGGCGTATCTGAAACGTATCCTGCCGTATCAAGTGCATATCCGTATCTGTATTCGATGTGCGTACGAGATCTATTTTGAAGTATCCGTGCTTTATAGCCTACCCACTTCTCTTCTATAATTTCAGCACATTCTAACCCCTTTGGCTGAACGAGAATTTCTTTTATAACTTCATTGAAGAAGTTCTATATACTCAAGCACATGGCCGCTAGTAGGGATTGTTATCTCCGCAAAAGGAAGCTCATTTCCTAAGGCCTTCGTTCGTACCGAACCGCATGCAAAATCAAATCATGTTCCACAAGATCCTATATCTGCTATACATCCTCGCATTTATGCCGGAGACGTCGCCAGTGCTATGGGCTTTGGCTTATGTAGATTAAAAATGATGAATGGGATTGTGGCACTCTACCCGCCGCCAATGCGGAAGGATGCCGTCAAAAAGAATGGAACGCTTGTTGGTGTTCTCTTGTTCTTTCTTCGAAGGAACACCTTTTTTTTTTAAATTTCTATTCTAGCATATTCAAGGTAGAAATCATATATATATATATATATATATGTATACATGTATTTTATGCTAACCCTTAGTCCATAAGACTTAAAGAATGCTCATGTCTCATCTCTTTCCCATAAGATGGAGATACGAGCAAATCTGTCCCCTTTGCATTTGCCTCTTCTAAACTTTTTTTATTTTGAGTTTTGATTCTTGAATATGATCTATAACTCATATATAAATTATATATATGAGGGGTAGAGACGTGTAATGAAAAATCAAGGGGCAAAAGGTTGTGTATGTGTCATTTTCTTGTTCAGTCCAAAGAATCCAGCAGCAATTTCTTGATTTGCATGAATTTATTCTTGAATCAAATATCAACCTTTTGATCTCAATGCTTTTCTGTAGCTTAGTATAAATATCCTTTGCGTGCATGAATTTTTATGGAGTCTAGATTTAGGTCTTTCATATTTTAAAAAACTCAAATCCCGAAATGACTAAAACACTGTTTTGGACAGCCAACTTTGAAATATTGCCATTTCTTGTAGAAAACTGTTTTTTGAATGAAACTAGTGAGCAAAGTTAGATTTATGTCTTATTTTTTCAATCCCACTGAAATCACTTGAAAAGCACAAGTATAGAAAACGTTGTGCTATGTTTTCCCAGGTATGTCAAATCTAGACATCCTGTAGTTAAAAATTGATTTCTCCCAAAATACTAAGTTTTTTTGAGCAAGGTCAAGTCTCAGAGTTCGCTAACATTCATATACATTTTTACAAAAGTTATAAAAAATTATATATATGGATAAGGGTATTGTTTGGATTTTTAAAATAAGGTGATAGATTCTGTCCCCTGTTTTTAAGACAGATCAAATCTGTCACTCTTTCTTATTTTGATTAAAACTTTAAGAGGAGAATTTAAGAACAGTTTTCTTCCTAAAAAGTATAGAGGACATCTTAAATTAGCTACCTGGAAATTTTTAAAAATCTTAGTGAAGTTTTGCTATTTTTAAATTTCTCAAAACATAGGCTGAATTTGCATATTTGCTGCTGTGAATTTAGCTGCTTAGTATATCAAGGTGGATTTTAAGTCTTCTCTTTGTTGTATTACTTGTCATGCCATATTATTTGTTTATGTGTATATATTTGTGGAAGAATATTGTTGAAAATAATGTGTTAAAGTGGTTGCATGTTAATATGCTAAGTTTGAAAATGCAAGTATATAACATGCTTATGTGAATTGTGTGTAGCAAGTCTTATCATGATAAAACTGGATACTTACATGCTAATTTTTATATATTGCATTAAAATCTATGAAGCACGGGTGCAAGTATACGATGTGGGTACGATATGGTATGGTACGAGTATGCCTGTACAATAAAATATAAAAACATAAAGTACGGGTTTGCCTGTGGTACGGTAGTAAATTTATTTATTTATTTTACTTTTTAAATATGTTAACTACAAAATTATTTTTAGCTCATGAGAAAAAAAATGTTAAATCATATTAGTATTATTGTCCCAAGGCTATGTCTCTGGCAATTGCTAGTTGGGATTGCAAATGGCGATACTTGTTGGGTTGGACAACAATTGCTATAGCAATTGTATTTGTTGAAAGTTGTTTTCGGCAGTCCCAAACTTTGAGAGAAAGTATCAGAAGATGTATTTTCTCACATAAATTTAAAATTTTAATATTTTTATTAAATTAAATAATCTAAATCATGTTACTCAAATTTATCTTTATATCAAAAAACATAACTTATTATTTCTTTTAGTATTCTTTCAATTTTTAAAAGGTTCATAAAAATCCCAATATATCCACTCACGTATCAAAAAACGTACCGTTGTACTTAAAACGTATCACCGTCGTACCTAAAATGTACCAATAGCGTACATAAAATGTACCGGTTCTATACCCAACAATCGAAAAGTACCTGATACTTTCTCGAAGTACCCGGTACATACCGATGCCGTACCCGTATCCGGTGCGTGTACGACACCATTTTCGGAGTACTCGTGCCTCATAGATTAAAATTTATATCAAAATGACAAGTTAGTATTTTATACCATGAAGTTGCATGCTTACATTTACGGGGTTGGGTTACGGATCACACCTTATTAATCAATGATTTAAGAATAAATGGTTGTTAAAACAATGAGATAGGTCCATGGATGTCTTGAGTTATGCTATATCTTGAGCCGTGCTACGTCTTGACTCGTGTCATGTCTTGAGTCGTGTACCTCAGTTAAGGGTACCAATGAGAACGTAGCGAACAGGAACATGAGTGAACGGGAATATAGCGTACGGGAACATCATAGTATCATGTGGTGATGTGAATCGTTTTGATCGTACATTAGACCTTGATTTGAGATTCGAAGGCCTAAAGTGGTGGAATCCACGTCCTTACCCTTTGAATGACACCGTTGGATAACTAATACGACTATGAGGTCATTAGTGTGGCTGAAGGAATGCCTTTTCGGTTGGTAGACTTGGTCTGTGTTCGTTGATCGGGGTTAGGACGGTTCGGTGAATTGTATAGATCACACATTAGACCTTGATCTGAGATTTGAATGCCTGAAGTCATAAAATCCACGCCCTTGCTCTTTGGATGACACCGTTGGATAACTAATTCGACTATGAGGTCATTACTCTGGCTAAAGGAACGCTTTTTCGGTTGGTAGACTTGGTTTGTGCTTGTTGATCGAGATTAGGATGGTTCTCATGGCCAGTAGAACCTAGCATAACATAGTTTAATCAACCTTAGTAAAAATTAAAAGAACTATCATAATGAATCTTATCATACTTACTCTATCTTATCATGCTTATCCTATCATGATACTTGGTGAAATGTTTAGTATGTAGTTTTGTTAAATACTTGTATATATTTCGGTTTCTACTGAGCGTTGCAACTCATGGCGTCTCATGCCAAGTTTTGATGAACCGGACGAGATTGCCACCAACTACGTCAAAGATTTTGTGAAACCCTGGCTCACGGGAGCTAATCCGTAGTTTTCTTTGTTTGTTTTTTTTTTTTGGCTTTTGTTACCCCTTTTGGTATCTTTGTAATGGGAACCTTTTTGCTTTTATCACTTTCTTTTTTTCGGAATGAAATATTGATACATTGCTCTACCTTTAGCTTCTACTGGATAGTTTGTTTCTGTCTTTTTTCACAAAAATGATGTTATCCGAAATTCGGGGCGTCACATGCTATTCCTTGGTGAATGTTGAAGACAGGGTGAAAGCATCTCTTTATGAATCTTTAGAGAGGCCGATCATTATTCTTGATTTTTCCTACAAAATCAGTGCTGTATCGATTCAATTTTGCTGATTTCAGGGTAATTCTTTTCCTAGCCATTGGGTTCGATTAACTTCCGGATTTCCATTTTGCCAATGTGGCAATCTTGTTAGCACCAACACATTACCACCACCATCGTCGTTACCATCCCTTCACCACTAACATTGCCGCCACACAATTTAATATTCATTTTGTTAATGAAAATTGTTGTTCATATAATTATTTGAAAATGTTAAATATTAATGATTTTTTGTGTGAGCCAAATGATAACAAATAATTTCGACTAATTTTCAAGGTTGCAACTAAACACAAGAAAACACGTCATTTTTTCGTAAAATATTTTCCACTGCGTAAGTTGATCTTGTTTTCTTCCTTTCTTATCCCCAAAATCTGACGTTGAAAGGCGATGTGGCATAATATCTTAAATTGGTGTAAAGCAATGCTCTAAGATTGTTGAATATTTTTTCCCAAACCAGTTTTCCCGACACATTTTGAATGCAAGTGCTTCTTCAACTTTTTAAAGTTCTACCACCTAAATATCGTACACTTTGTTCTAAAATGGTGGATTTAAAGCAATCTCAGTATATTGGCTATTTCCTTAAAGTTCTCTTGAGGAGGAACAAAACAAGTATAAATGAACTAACAACATGTAGAGATTGAGAGCTTGGCATGAGAAAAATGTTAAAAAAAGGGGGAAAATGGTCCATAATGCTCCTAGAAATATGTGATTACACGATTAATTTGAATAATGACTAGCTATTTTATTAAATATCTAATTGCTAAAAGAATGCACTCACATTCAGAAATACTTTATTTCTTAATAGTTTGATTTGTACAAGCTTTTTGTCTGTTTCTGTTCCTTGTATCAGAACAATTCACGATACAGGTCATGAATTTGTTGATGACATTGATGAAGATGAGAGATTGGGAACTCACCTATCTACAGATACTTTGGAGTGTTAAATTGTTGCTGGCCATTTTGTTTTACTCAGCCTACTTCTAGATTTTGGGCCGACAAAGATTATTCAGACTACTCATCAAATTTGAAAAAGAATCAAATTGAGATAAAGAGTTCAACAAGAAAGTTGCTCCATTTGCATTTGAACAAACTTTGATGTTCCATCCATCCATTCTTTGCTTCCTCTCATGAACATTTAGTATATGTAATTATCTTGTGGAGAATTGATTGTTGATCTCTTTTGAAGATTCTTCAAGGCATAGCATGCTTTAGGTAAATGACACTCCATGTCCTTGTTCCCATTATTTATGATTTTTGGGTCATTTAAGGATCCCGACCGAGAGGTTGGCTTGGTGGATCAGATGCTCGCTTATTGGATGTGATGTTTGAATTCAAGTTATACAGATGAGAGTTGCAGCTTCCCTTTTCCTTATTTCCCTCTACCGGTTCGGGAAAAAAATCCTACCTATTAGGCCCTAATTGGTAACCAAAGTTTTTTTAAAATGTTTTTGGCCTTTTTTTTTTGTTTCGTTTTTTTTTTACCTAAAAAGTTCAAATAAAAATAGGGTACTTCGTTTGGTAACTTCGTTTTTTAGCCAACTAGGTAGGTTATATTAACTTAGGTTTTTTATTTTTATCTTTTGCTATTAAAATGACAACATTGCCCTTAATTAATATGTATTAGAATTGACTTGTTGTTTGCAAGAAGGGCAATTTTACCTTTTTCATTGGAATGTGATATGTATTGGGATGCGCAGAAGAAAAAAAACAGCTTTTGGCCTTTTGGAAGGCAAACAACCTATTTTACCCTTTTTTTTGGTTACTATTTTAGCTAGAAAGTCCAAAAGTTTAGCTTGCCAATCATAGGCTTAGTCCCTCTATAGTTCATATAGAAGTAAAATAAAAAAGATATCATATGTGCCCCTTTTCTTTTGCAGTCTTGTTTATTTAGTAAATCCACTACATTTATTCTATATATGATCACGAATATGTCAAGGGAAAGAAAAATGAAATTGAATGGCAGGGAAAAACCGAAGCAAAAGTTGCAGAGTTCTATTCTTTTGTCTTGTTGGGTTAGGTAATGTGAAGAAAACAAATTCTAATCTGTAAAATATTCATGCTTTCTTGTTTGGTCCCGTCCCCCCTCTCCCTCCCCACACCACAACCCCCCCCTCC
>JAULJZ010192047.1:0-20830 GCA_032270985.1 Heliamphora pulchella | reverse complement strand
TCTCTCTCTCTCTCTCTCTCTCTCTCTCTCTCTCTCTCTCTCTCTCTATATATATATATATATATATATACACACACGATCGAGAATTATCTTTCTAATTGTTATGATAATTTATTGTGATATTTCATCGCATATCGTTGGGATATGAAAATTAAGTCTGGTACATATAAAATAAATTTGTGAGATACTACTAATAATTTGAATTTAAGTATTTTGAGTCATGTTATTAGACTCTTAATTCAAATTATTAGACTAGTGGTCCATTTGTGACGTTACAAATAATATCGGTGAACCTTGGTTTCCATGTAGAATTTTATGATGGTGTGGATAGAGAAGTAGAGATTTTAGAGAGGAGACCTCGAGATTATATATCTTGCGCACGCTTATGAGCTTTTCTATATTCGCTAATGGGCTATTATCCACATTTCAACTAAGAGAAGAATCTAGTCCACGCGACGAGTGCATCGCGTATATGAACAGCCGATATTTTGATATTCCATCCACATTAGTGAGAAATAGAAATTAAGTCTTGTATATATATATATATATATATATATATATATAAAACTTGTAGAATACTATTAGTTATCTTGAGCTTAAACATTTTGAGTCACATTGTCATACTCTTTACTCAAGATATTGGGCAAGTAATCCATTTGAATCATTATATTTATCGTAAGTGTAAATAGTTGTAAATTTATTTATGAGTTATTTTGGTTATTATCGAGTTATAAGCAATGGTGTGATTGTATGAGCCACTATTATTGTTTCTTGATAGATTATTTGTAAAATGTTAGGAACTTTTTTAGCTATGATTATGTGTGGCTTTTATTATGATTATTTGTGTTTACCGTTATGATTTTTTTTTATGGCAGAGAGAAACAAACAAATATTATGAATATTTGTGTCCTATAGAATTATAAGAATTTATAATTATTGTTACTACTTGTTATAGTAGCATATTAATAACAAATATTATAAATATTTGCGGCGTTTATTATGATCATTTGTGATAAAGTAATGAAAATTTGTAATTAGGGCCTGTTTGGGCTAGCTTTTAAGCTAGCTTTTTTGTATAAAAAAAAAACAGTTTTTAAACTGTATTGTTTGATTTTCAAAAAAAAAAAACTAACTTTTTTTCTATTTCTTAATCCAATAAAAAAAACCAATACATATCCCAAATTTTTCAACTTTTTTTCAAACAAAATTTTTATAATACCCTTATATAAAAAGTCAACCATACTCACAAAAACAAAACAAATAAAAAAAGTGTTAATATTCCAAACACTACAACTTAAAAGCTAAAAATAAGGCCATTTTAGACATTTTAATAAAAAATAAAAATTATTTTTTGTAAATATTATGACTTTATTTTAATTAAGTGTCAATGCCAAAATTATTTAAATAATGGTGTTATTTGTTATGATAATATGCGAAAAGTATTATGAGGATTAATGATTTATCAAAATACGAAATATTATAAATTTGTTACTATGAAAAATAGTTGTAGGTTTGAAATTTTTTGTGAATATGGTTATACAAGTAATGATCATGTGTGTAATAAATTATGAGTTTGTTATACTCTTTTATGAATTGATTACAGCAGTTTTTATTAATCTTTTGATTTCAGTTATATATTTTTTGTAATTTTCTATTATTTTAATAATTTATTTTGTTGGTTGATCGAATTTTTTACTTTAAAATTTATGATATAGAGCGATCAAATTGAAAGAAATTTATTTTCTCATATCTTTTGAATTTCTTTTATTAAAACAAATTGAAAACTAATTTTTTAAGAAAATACAAAAAAATAAAAAGAGTCAATAACTTTTTTTTCGTTTTTAATAGGATTTTTAATATTTTGATTGAGATTTGATGTGAGAAATCAAGAAAATAAGAATAAATAATCCTAAAATTATAAAAATTAACAAGAAAAAAAATTATTCAAATCAGGGCTCAAAAATACATTTTGGGCGACCAAAATCGATTGTAATTGCAGAATTCAAGACTATCTGCAATTAAATAAATTTTGGTCCCAAAAGATATATTTGGCGACCAAAATTAATTTAGTTACCAAAATTTCGCGCTAATACCATTTTTTGCGAAAAAGATAAACATTTGGCGACAAAAAGTTAGTTGTAAAAAACCTATATTGAATAATCAAAATATTTGACTCGAAAATGAAGTTAAAAAATAATCTTAAATTAGTTCTTTGTGTCATATCCCAACTCGAATGTCTAAGTGTGAATCCAACGCAAGTAATCATTATTGAAGACATTAAGAATTGATATGACAGTATAAATCACAATATTGCTCAACAAATTATATACTAATACAATCTATGGATGCATAGGCAACCCCAAGTGATTTGGCTCAACACATTTAACAACATCACGTCCCTAATTCATTGTGCCCGGAGCCATCGTAATAAATTTGATTTTTGAAAAGGAACTGTGCGTGTTGGAAAACATTGAAAAACATTGGCACAATCCAAGCTAACTGATTAGCCTATTTTAACAATCTCGAACAGATGAAAAAAGAACCAAACTCTCTTATCCGAACTCGCGAAACTCTTTAACGGACTCTCCTCAGTCCTTGCAAAGATAGAAACGCCATTAGTACTTTTCGGTCAGGTTTGACCGAGAAATATTCTGACGTTCAAGTTACAGAGCTACTCTAAGTAAGAACTGGAATGAAATCACGTACCTCTTCTTACCTGGGATGCTTACTCTTTTATAGATGTCATGCCTAAATGGTTAAGTCCTTGTGTATTTCTCCACCTTATCCCATAATATCATGGATCTTCTTTCATCTTTAAAAAGTTATGGTTAACCAAGAGGCTTTTTCTGTCTTTCCCGCACTCATTTTATGGGGACGGTATTTCCTTAGGAAATTATCTTGCACAAGGCTTTTGGTTAGCCTGTTGTTACCAGTAGGCATAAGTCATTATGAGTCGACCTTTATAGAGTGGTCCGAACTAATCATGGGCCGCCCTACTTGGTAGCCCAGACTTTTTGTGGGCTGCCCTTTTTAGGGTGGGATGGATAATTGCGACTCTGGACTGGGCTTTTAGGCTTACACTTATTCGCCACCAGGAATCGTTGAATTTTTAATATTTTTGAAAATATCTTTTGAAAAGCACAAAAAATCACTTGACAAGCAGGCGAGTTTATGAATTATAGTCGGTCATGATGGGATATCTACACTCTGTAGTCATCTCGCATGACGGGGGTGGAACTATCAACTTGATCAATAAATGTACAATCAAATAAATAGAAGCAAATAATAATGAATGATAAATGATTATCACATCTAAAAATATAAATCGTAGTATAAGGATCAATTAATTTTAAATAACAATCAATTGACAATTTCATTTCAATATTCACCCGTCATTAATAAAACTAAAATAAAAATAATTATAATAGCACCAGAGCATTTCACATCTCAATCAATCATAATGGAATATCAGCAATAATATAAAGAAACTAGGTTATTTCATCCAATATGATCAAACTATGATGATTAATATGTTTATACATGCAATGTTTTATGCATGCAACAATATTACTATAAGCATTACAGGCTTAAAGCACATCCGTAGGATTGGTATTTGCGGAGGCCACACGTCGTCTCGGTGTACCAAGGCGTATCTTCAGTCGTACGGCGCATTAATTGCATTTTAAACATTTCGATTAGCTCATTATAAAATCCTACTTCGAGCTCCTTCCCCATTTTCTCCCATTGCCATTATCACCAAAGCTTTTTATTCTTCTTTTGAAATACTCTAGTGATAAATCTAGAATTCGACGAAGAAACCCAAACTCCGGTGTGGAATTGCATCTCATTCTCCTTATAAGTTAGTACACATCTTTCCCTTTTCGTATTTTGCTTCCTTGCGGACGAGTTTTGCCCCTTTTTTCTTGCATATTCTTCTCTTTATAATATCTTTTCAAAATGGGTAAACTCTAGAAATTGGTTTCTACGTCAAAGGAAATGCAGAATTTTCAGCATAGGTACCAAATTCTAAATTGTTAGCCTAAAGGCTTTTTTAATTAGATTTTGATGATTTTTGTAAATCATTTTCTAAGAAAAAGTGATTTAAAAAGATATTGTTTATTATTTTTAAAAATGTAGTGTTAACACAATATGACAAATAAGTTAACACTTTTAGCCATATTGAGCTGACTCTTTTCTCAAGTAAATTGACACTTCAGTATTCTTGAAGAAAAATATTTTGTATCGATCCAAATTAATATTTGAGTCGACACCTTAAGGCAAAGAATGCTTGAAATCTTCAAGCGTGTCAATACTTTTGAACAAATGAGTCGACACCTTAACATATTTGTCAAAGATGTTTTCAGGTACTGCAAGATGAGTCGACACGAAAAGACATTTGAGTCGACACAAAACAACTGAGCATTCCTGCAGAATTTTGAGTCGACACAAAAGAACCAAGACTTCTTGCAGAATTTTGAGATGATACTAAAGCCAAGTTGAGTCAACACAAAACAACTAAGTGTTCCTGCAGAATTTTGAGTCGACACCAACGAAGATATGAGTCGACACGAAAAGGTTCTCTTGAAAAGTTAAAGTATTAAACGAGTCGACACCAAATGATTTTGAATCGACATCATTATATGGGTGAGAAGGATACAGAAATTAATGTTGACACTAACGAAGTAATGAGTCAACCCATTCACTTGAAGAACCAAGCCCTAGAAGATTTGTGTCGACCCAAAATAGATTTGAGTCGACACCTGCAATGAAATTTCAAATCTGGTGTCGAGTTCAACGATTAGATTTTTGCATTTAATGCTTCTACCTACCTCCAATGGTCATGGATCCTCAAGAGACTATATAAGAAGTTACTTCTCAGATATTTAAAGTACTGGAGCTTTAAATCTACTATTCTATTGCTTGAATCAAATATCAAACTCTCAAGCTTTTATTTATTACTCATTAATTTCGACTCTTGATCTCTCGTCCCTTTAGTTCTTATTTATTGCTAATCATTTGTAAAGAGAGTGCGTGAGAATCTCATTGAATACTTCATCCATTGTATTTAAGGGTGAGTCATCCTTGATGCTTTGAGTGAGTGAATGATACTCTTCAAATAAGAGTTCAAGAGTAATTAGAAGAAAATAGGAGTTATTTTCATAAGATCATCTTGAGGCTGTTGTAAGGTTTTTGAATATGCCTGTAAACATTCATATCCTGGTGGATATTCTTAATGGGAGTCTTCAGGTTGTAAGGCTTTGAATGCGCCCGTGAAGCATTCTAACATAGTGAATATTCTCAAGGGAAATCTTGAGGAGTGGACGTAAGCTTGGAAGAAGCCGAACTATTATAAATCTTGGTGTCGGGTTCTATTTCTCTCTCCCTTACCTCTTTAATATTCTTATTGCTTTATTTCTTGTTATATTTGCCATATTTATTTGAGATAATAAAAAGTTTTCAAAATATTTTTTAAAATCGTTATTATTCTTTTTAGACTCAATTCACACCCCCTCATGGGTTGCCTAGACTAACACAAATGATGTTAGAATCACCCTCGCCAACGATGGAGACCCAAGAGAGGGATCTTGGGAAGTACTTCGTCTTCCATTGGTTGCCATAGTGGATGAGAGAGTTCGATTTTCCCGCATCCTCTCTTTCGCTGGGCTCTCCACCATTACAGGGTGAGCCCCATGCAAGTATCCTCTAACGTATTTAGAGTGATAATGGAGATAGAGCTAAACCGTATATTAGGTACCAATTTCGATATCTGAGATATAATTTACTGCTACAATATGGTCCAACACACCACTAGAGCCTACTACCTCAAGGCAAAGAAGGCATCCGAGAAACTAGTGATTGAACTTCCATATTTTGAGAAGAACATTGATAATAACTTTGTCTACATCATCGAGAACTTCGAGTTCAGTGCCAACAAGCCCCAAGACATCTTCACAGTTTTCAGGACTTTCGGCCTTGGCTCTGGTAGTCCCTACCGCGTATTCACTTTTTGGCTTAACTAAATGTTGCTTATTATTTAACGCTAATAATTTTGTTAGATTGCGCAGGAGAACTAGACAACAACAAGTCTCGAGAAATCGCACTGGGAATCCACATCAACGAGGCCTTAGAAAGGTTTGGAAGTACAAGGAATTGAAGAGTTAGAAAAAAAAAATTATAAAGAATTACACATCCATAGAAAATGAAACATAACATAACGTGGAAATCTTTGGGTAAATCCTCGAGATAAAAACCACGACACAAGTCACAACTCACAAAAACTTCTCACTGTGAATCAGAAAGGTATAAGACCGAAGAATAAAGGAATTACACTCGTTACCCAATGATGACCTATTTTCTTCTCGAGTTAACTCCCCAAGCTTCTTCTTGATTCCACATATTCCACAAACTTTACCTTCTTGATCTTCGTAACCCAACAGTTCCAATTTGATCCGAACAAGCGTGTGAGAAAGATGTCATAAATGGATGATGAAGGATATACGATGAACTACACAACCTAGGATGTGATTGCACTCTAAATGATAAAGAATACCCCTAGATTTCTACCAAAGAATGTAAATAAAAATGAGCAAAAATAATTTAGCAAAAGTGCATTAATGAGCCTCAATAAATGTTTACCAAACACTTTCTAACTTGAAAAGACGAAAAAAAGAAGTATATATACTTCTAGGGTGTAGTAGAGAAGAGGTGCTAAAAAATTAAGTCCGGGCGCTTGAGCCCCCAGGGAGCGCGTAATAGTGCCCAAGCGTGCCGCATGCCCAATTGAGTAATATAGCGCTTGTTTAGCACTTGAGCGCTCAATAGGCGCCTAACTAGCGCCCTACACTACAGCAAAAGCGAACACCCCTTTTTAAGGGACAATGCTCGAGCACCATATACTGAAAAAGACAAAAAAAAAAAAAAACAACTAGTGCTCAAGCACTCATTGATTGCCTAGCAAGTGCTCAACAATGTGAAGGACTAAATCTACGAGCACTCGGACGCCTTAAGGGCGCCTATCGAGCGCCATTCACTAGATATAGAAAGGTCAAAGGGCAAAAACCTAGAACTCAAGCACCTAAGTGGCGTCGAGCGAGCACTAGCTACTAGAGAGTAAAAGTGACTTTTGAAGTGCCAATGCTCAAGCGCTTTAAAAGCGCCACACAAGCGCTGAATACTAAGAAGGCCAAAGAGACACCCAAGGTAATGGTGCTCAAGCGAGTTGCTAGTGCCTCACGAGCACTAGCTACTGGGAAAAAAGAATGCCCTATGAGATACGAGCGCTCAAGCACTAGGTGAGCGCCTAGCAAGTGCTTGCCTTTGAAAAAAAATGAAAGCAAACAGGTCTAGTACTCAAGCGCCTTGCGAGGGCCAAATGGGCGCTCGCTTCTGAAAGAGGCCAAACACAAGCAAATAATGCAAAAGATGCATGCAACGGTAAGTGGCAAGACATTCGGATTACCATAATTGTTTTGACAAAGAACCTTACCTACAAAGCTACCCAGCCAAAAAAGAAAAAGACTTAACTACAGATCACGATAATTTTTTTAAACACCCAAAAATTGCCAATAACACATGAATTTAAGCATGAGGTGCAATCTTCTAAATAAATCTAATTTCTTAACAAGCATGATGTGATTAATTATCTTCTCAACTTTTAATTATCTTAATTAAGCTAAGTTAAAATAACCAAGATTATTATTATTACTGCTGTTGCTACTATTATTATTATCGTCGTAAAAAATGATGGCTCCTCCAACATTTTTAAAATTACACATTTTGACACCTTCTTAATGAATAACGAAAATCAACACCATACTCATTTATTTCTTTTCTTTAAAAAATACACCAACCACCCCTAATTCTAATACTTTATTCATTTACATACTCAACTTGAAGTAAGTTTATGTTTATAATTAATAAAAAATAAATAATAAAAGATTATCAAGTGAGGGTCTCACACTGTGCATTTTATTCTATGGCCGGTGGGCTTGTAACACCTACCAAAAATATAGAAAAATTGGAAGAAAAAATTCATTTAACTCTCACGCGACTTTTGCCTCCATTATTTTGAGTGCAGTTGTTTCCAATCAAATTCATTTGACATAAGTGATAAGATTCAAGGGTAGAACTTGAAAAAAATATTAATGCATTACAAATTTGATACCTTTCCAAATGAAGAGAAAAAAGCCTTTACGTAGGGAACTCTATGCAGGCAGCACTACAAATCTCAACGCACAAAATTATTATTAAAATACACTAAAAAATCTATTAAAAAAATAAAAATCAATTACTATGAGCCACACAACATTGTCTTTCCTCCACGGATAGCTAAAATGACACCTGAAAAATATGTTTCCCATGTACATTGACAAAAAATACTATTTTTGTATTTTAATCAATCACATTCACGAAAAGCATAAGCAAGAAGAAGTAAATTCGATACGTAAATTTTTTATGTGAAAAAATCTAACACGGGTAAAAAATCACGGGACTACTAAGTTCAGGAATCAAGCACTAAAAAGTTGAACTGCTACAATATAACTTACAGACTTTTGACCGAATTCTCAATCTACTAGTTCTAAGCTTGTATACCAAATCTCTGTACGCCGTTCTCTGTTTGATTCTAACTGCAACGAATTCTCGAAATAGCTTCTCTGACAGAATCTTCCGTCAAAATTTAAAATATTGTCTAAGATTTGTCACAAACGATCTTCGATCTCTTTAGACAGGAAAAGCACTTTTGAATATGATCTGGAGCTCTGAATATTGAAGTATCAAAAGTGTTTCGTGGCTCCTTAATGACCTATTTATAAGTCACCAAAACTCCAGGTTGGAAGAATTTCAAACCTAATGAAATTGCTTGGGGTCTGCTCGAGTAGGCTTTTTGGCACTCGAGCAGTCATATAGCAGTAAGCCTCTGTCGAACCCTACTTTGTTTGCTTGTACTCTTTTGTTTATACAGTTGTACCTCAAACTCATACTTGGATAAGAACTTTTTATTCAGATCAGACTTAGATAAACACATACTAGAGATTTTATATAAAAACCATCATATCCTAACAAGACTCTTAAACTACTCAAACTCTTATTAAACTTATCCTAACCAAATAAGAGTTATAAAAACATAAAACCACCTTAAATTGGCATAAAATAAAATTAAAGAAACTAATTATAAAATTAACTTCTTTACAACATTTAGTCTCTATATAACTCTTGTAGAATACTTATTGAAGGTCAGAAGTGATTGTTTAACCTCAATTTAAGTGTTACTGGTAAGTGGTACCGATCTATTTATACCAATGTAATAGATAATTAGATTTGATAAAGTTATTTGAAAAAATTAGAGTGGTAAATAATAAATGATGAAAGGAAAAAAAAAGAGAGAAATCAAGATGGAGAGAGAAATTAAAACAAACCAAAAGAGAAAAATAACAAAAAGAGGGAGATCAGGAGAAAAAAAAAGAAAAAGAAGAGAGATTTAAGGGCATAATTGTTGCAGTTAAAATTACGAGGACTGAATTTGCAAAATTGTTAAATTGCAAGAGCCACTGTATAATTTGGTATTACTTTTTGTTCGTTTCTCTTTTTGTCAGTGGGTACGTTCAATACACAGATGAAGTGTTTGATATGATTAGCTTATGGCCTGTTTTGAAATAATTGTTTATTTGTTTATTTAATTTTATTTATTTTTATTATTAATATATTTTTTTTATTTTTTAGTTAAATTATTATTTTTTTTTTACTTCTCTTGTCGATACGAGTTGAAAAATTAAAAAATCTGATCAAAATATAAAAAAGGTTAAAAAATGACATAATTACGCCAAAATAAGCTAATAAATCAAATTTTATATTGCTTAATTTTGTTTTTAGTGAATGTTTTTCATCTTTTAATAAAAGAATTTACTTGTAAGGTTCATCTCATCGAGGCGATTCAAAAAATTTAAAAAAATAGTTAAAAGATAAAAAAAGTTTTAAAAAAATAAAAATAAACAAAATTCTTAACATTTAGCCCAAACAAGGCCTATGACTATGTTAGAATGGTAGAAATTTTGAGTGAGAATAAAAATGTAATTTTAAATCCTGATTATTCTTTCATTTTAGAATGGGTGAAAATAGACTCATTCAGTTTAGAATCACATTTATAAGCTTAAATTTTCAGAATCAATCAATAAAAAATATTAAACTATAATAATTTTTTTTATAAAAGTTTAAATAAAATTCATGAATTAATCTAACATTTGAACAAATATTAAATTTTTAATTACATAAAAAAGTCAATCATACTCACAAAAATAAAAAAAAGTTGTGCTAATATCACAAACACTACAACTTAAAAATTAAAAAGTAAAAATGTTTTAGATATTTTAATAAAAAAATAAAAAAAATAACTACAAAAAATTATTCCAAACGGTCTAATCTTTTTTTAGTCCTTTTTTTTAAATAAAAAAGCTGAATTCTTAAAAGTGAAACTTATTAGAGATTTCAAACAGAACCAAATTTTCTAAGCTACTGTGAGCCACCATTGTATTACTCCACCATGCCAATGATTTACTCCCTTATTCAATTAATTAATTTTTTCAAAAAACTAATTTAACAAATGATTTATTTTAATTTTAATAAAAATTTCAATTAAAAATATGAAGAAAAAGAAAAATTAAGAGCAGGGAAAAGAACAGAGATTGGGATTAGCATTGGGGGGAGGGTAGGGGACAGGAAGCCTTTATGGAAGTGTCAGAGAAGGGAATGATGGAAATTCTTGCAGAAGGGAATGATGAAGTGTAGAAGTCCAAACAAAGTGTTTAAATCAACACCCCCATCCTCCATCCCTCTATTATTATTTCTCCCTATAATGACAATACAACTGAAGACAAGGGTGAAACCATAGGGTGGGGCCTCCTCTCATTTGTTTTTCTCCACTGTTCGTTTTTTTTTTTTATAAATTTTTTTTAATATTCAAAAAATATTTTTTTTAGGGCCCGTTTGCTAATATTTACAATTTTTTATTTCTTATTTAAAAAAATTAAAAAATAAAATATATATTTTTGTTTATTTTTATAAAAAAATAAAAATAAAAACAAAAACATATTTGGTAATATATGTTTGAAAAGTGGTAGTTTGAGATTACGGATGAATCCAATCAAAACTTATTTATAAAATAAGTGAAAATATATTTTTTTTATTTCTTAAAATTTTGTAAATTTTAAAAACTGTTTAAAATTTTTTGAAAATAAAAATAATTACCAAATATGTTTTTGTTTACAGTTTACAAAAAATTTAAAAACAAAAATATAAAAAAGAAAATATAAATATTTCCAAACGGCACCTTAGTTTTTTAGTTTTGTTTTTTTAGCCAAAGAAAAACTTATTTTGATTGAAAATAAAGGTTGATCGGTAACTTGGTTTTTTTAGTTTTTTGACTAAAAATATTAAAAAGTTAAAATTACACATTTGGTAAAATAACAAAAAAGTTAAAAAGTCAAAATATCAAATCAAAACACAAACTTATAAAATATACTATTTAAATTTTTATCACTTTTAAAATACAATAATACTCTTTATTCATAACTTATTTACTACAATTACTAATTACGGCATTGATTGGCAACTTAGCTTTTTGGCTAAAAACGCAAAAAAATCAACCTTACTCGTTTGGCAAAAAAAAGTTAAAAAGCTAAAAATTTAAAAAACTAAATCAAAATACAAACTCTCAAAATATTCAAATCAAGCTCCCACCATTTTTAAAATATAATAATACTCTTTATTCATAACTTATTTACTACTACTACTACTAATTACTTATAATTGTTAATATCAAATATAAAGAAAAATAAAATTGTCAATTTTGAACAAAAAATAAAAAAGCTAGCTTTTTTTCCAAATAACTAACTTCAAAAAAACTTGATTAAAAATTAAATTACCAAACAACCTACTTTAAATACAATTTAACTTTTTGCCTAAAAATGTAAAAAATTAGCTTTTAAGTTAGTTACCAATCAAACATATAGGGCTTGATTGGCAACTTAGGTTTTTTAGTTTTTTGGGTAGAAACGCTAAAAAGTTAAGATTGTCTGTTTGGCAAAAAAGTAAAAAAACTAAAAAATTTAAAAATTAAATTAAAACACAAACTCTCATAATATTATATTCAAACTCCTACCACTTTTAAAATATAAAAATATCTCTTATTCATAATTTATTTACTACCAGTCTACCACTACCAACTATATATAATTGTTAATATCAAATATATAAAATAATAAAATTGTCTACTTTGAACAAAAAGTAAAAAAATTAGCTTTTTACCCAAACAATCAACTTCTAAAAAATTAGTTTAAAAACTAAGTTACCAAACAATCTACTTTGAATTAAATTTAGCTTTTTAGCTAAAAACGCAAAAAAAAAACTGACTTTTAAATTAGTTGCCAATCGAGCCCATTATTGTTAATATTAAATATATGAAAGGAAAAAATTGTTCACTTTGAACAAAAAGTTTAAAAAAATAGTTTTTTATCCAAACAACCAATTTTAAAAAAACTAACTTAAAAACTAAGTTTTCAAATAATCTATTTTGAACTCAATCTAGTTTTTAAATTATTTTGAACTCAATCTAGTTTTTTGCTAAAAATGCAAAAAAAATTAAAAAAGCTAGATGGCAATAAGGCCCTAAGTAGTTTGGTAAATTAACTTTTAATCTAACTTTTTTGAAGTTGATTGGTTTCATAAAAAAATTAGTTTTATATTTTTTTGTTGAAATTAGATAGTATTACTTTTTTATATATTTGATTATTATCATTATATATAACTGGTATTGGTAACAAATGAATTATTAAGTAGGATATTATTGTTTTTTAAAATAAGACGAGAGTTAAAATAAGATTTTCTAGAGATTAGTTTTTATATTTCGTTTTTTATTTTATTTTTAGTTTTTTAGCATTTTTTGTTGGAAAAAAGTGGGTTTTAAAAAATTAGAATATAATTTTTAGCTAATTTTGATGCTAATTATCTTTGTGTTGGATTAATCTTTTTTTAAGATTTCAAGTTCTAATTTGTTTATATCCACGAGTAGAGTTATCATGAATTTTGTGGCATTCAAAACTATTAATAGATGAATAAAAAATTGACTCCAAAAGTATACCATTGAAATTGGCAAAATAATGGTAACTAAACTCAATCGCACATTGTTTGGGAGAGATTTGGGTGAGTGGCTTATATAAGCCAAATTGAGCCTAGTGGGTGTGGCCCTTAAGTATTTCCAATTTTGTGAACACGGAAGGACCTACCTAATGGTGAGTTCAATCTAAACCCCACACGACCGATTGGCTGCTCGGGTTCGTGGGCCATGGGTTGTGGGTTGTGGGCCAACCCTTATATTTTTGTAAAAAATTTTATTTAATTAAAATTTTGAATTTAAAATTTTATTTATTTAAATTTTAAATTAAGTTACCGTTATAAACCGAATTCGAACCGTTGAAGGATTTGAATCCGTTGGAGTCATACCGAACTGGTTCGTGCTTGTTGGGCGGCCGAATCGCCAAGCTGAACCGGTGTCTGTGTACCTATTCAGATTAAGGCGAATAGTCACCTGGAACGCCTATTTAAAGGCTATTCTAGACCCATTTTCAGCATTCATTTTCCAAGTCTCCATTGCCGAAACTCTGCTTCTGCATTTTTCCTCCAAGTTATTTGAGAAAGTTCAAGCACACTGAGGTTCGCTGTGTGTGCAGTTTGTTGTGTTTCTACTGCACGCGGGGATCGTTTTATCCTAAAGTTAGACGTTTGATCCACTGCAAGCATCGACGCAGGGACGTAATCTGTCTTAAGGAAACACCGTTCAATGTTGAACTCAATCTCAATCCATTCTATAAGACTGTTATAAGTTTATTGCTATTGTTGTTCTATTCCGTATCTACAATAAATCCAGGATACTATTATCTTTTCTATTTTGGGTTTTATATTTTGTTCTCGTTTTTTTTTGTTTAATTCGGTACTATTTTTTTCATTTTCTTCCTACATACAGAAAACTATTTTTTCAAACAGTGTTTTGTTTCCCCAGTTTTGTTTTCCTAATATGCTTATGAGTTTATTTAAATTCTACATCTGTTGTATTATTCTGTAATAGAAAAATAAATTATATTAATTTTGTTTTATTTTATTCTTAAATTAGTTTCAGATTACTATAATTTAATTACTGCTGTTTGGTATTCTCCAGGTTTTATTAAACCGACGAATTGTTGTTATTTTCAAAACACTAACATCCAACAATCTTAAAACTGATTACGCAGTGTTATTTTTATTCTAAAATTTATTATGTCGATATTTAATTAAAGTAGTGCTTTATTTTACCTGTTGTTATTAAACTTGAGATACAGTATTTTAGTTTACTATTTTAAAGTTTTAATAAACCAGATATTGGATTCTATGTCGGTGTTGATTCAGCTTTTGCGGATATGGTAATCGAAATTGACAACAGAATGACCCTACCCCTGCTGCTTCTGCCCTTGTGGTGGCCTCTGTTCTAACCCCGATTTTAGCCTCTATTCCGGCCCCGATTCCGGCTACGGTTCATGTGAATCATGGGGAGAAACTAGAAAAGTTCAATGGGACAGATTTCAAGAAGTGACAGCAAAAGATGCTGTTCTACCTCACGACGCTGAGTTTGGCGTGATTTCTCCAAGAGGATGCTCATTCATTGTCTAAGAACGAGGGTGACAAGTAGGTTGTGGCTGCAGTCGACGCATAGAAATATGCTGACTTTTTGTGCTCAACTAATCCTGAACTATTTGGACAATACGTTGTATAACACTGATTGAGATTCATGTTGAGGGCATGACACTGAATGAGTCTTTCCAAGTGGCTACAATTATTGAAAAGTTGTCACCGTCTTAGAGGGATTTCAAGAACTA
Organism: Heliamphora pulchella; assembly: GCA_032270985.1. Classification (NCBI taxonomy): domain Eukaryota; kingdom Viridiplantae; phylum Streptophyta; class Magnoliopsida; order Ericales; family Sarraceniaceae; genus Heliamphora; species Heliamphora pulchella. Next base: position 5,930 of record JAULJZ010192047.1, on the reverse strand, counting down.
TCTGAAGCACAAGCACAAAAAAATGAAGTTTAAAGACCTAATTGTCAGGCTCAAGATAGAGGAGGATAACCGCATTGTCGAGAAGTAAGGGTCACAGGGGTTCCAGTTCAAGGCGAAGGCCAATGTGGTGGAACAAGTCCAGAAAGGGAAGAAGCGGAAGAATCACAACCAAAAGACCAAGGGTGGTGATTCTAAGAAGTTCAAGAGAAGGTCTTTCATGTGTGACAAGCCGGGCCATCGGGCAAAAGACTACCGTAGCCGCAAAGACAAGAAAAATTTCTCGAAGAGGTAGAAGCAGTCTTAGGCCAACGTTGCTGAAATAAAGAATCTCTCATATGATGTGTCTGATATGAACCTAACAGCAGTGGTGTCCGAGGTCAACATGGTTGGATCCAACCCAAGGGAGTGGTGGGTGGATACTAGTGCAACCCGACATGTGTGTGCAGACCAGAAAATGTTCACCACCTATCAAGTAGTGACAAGTGGAGAATAACTATTCACGGGGAACTCTTCTACTGCAAAGGTGGAAGGACAAGAAAAGATTATGGCAAGCAGTTGACGCGCAATAATGTTCTACATGTGCTAAAAATTCGAAAGAATCTAGTGTTAGGATCTTTGTTGAGAAAAAATAAGTTCAGGCTGGTCTTTGTGTCTGATAATTTTGTACTTACTAAAGAGGAAATATTTGTTGGAAAAAGGTACTTATCAGACGGCTTGTTCATGCTAAATTGTGAGACCCTGACCCGTTTTAATTTTTGTGGTGTTTTTCGGCATGTTAAATTCTGTTTTAACCCTGTTGAAATAGTATGTTTATATACGTTTGATGCATGTTCAGATTTAGAAATGCATATTGGGTTGGATTCGGGGACCGTTGAGCTTTGTGGTTAAAAAAAGGATATTTTTTCGGTGAGCCCTACAAATATCAGCCCATAGATATTTGTTAGATATTTTCTCTCAATCTTTTGAAATCAAATCGAAACCTCTGCCTTCTCTTTTAACTTTTTGGGGGCCCGGGACTTGGTTTTTGGCGATCGAATAGCGGATCCTGGATATCTACACCGAGGGTTTCGCGTTCATCCGGATGAAATCTCGTTCCAACGAAGATTATTTTTCACGAAGTTTGAGGCATTGAGTTTTTAACTCAACGAGTTAGGATCCTAGACTCTCTTGTCTTAAAGGGTGTTACGTGAAATTGTATTAACTTTTACCTTTTAAAAATGTATAAAAAGTTGTTTTATGTTCGTAAAAGTTGGTTTTTGTTCTTTAAATCGTGTTTGGTTGTTTTTGGTTGGACGAAAAGGTTTTTAAAAGGTGTTTTATGGTTTCTTGCGAGGTTGTGGACTCGTGTATGCTTGGGGGTTTCGTAAAATGCGAGTTTAGTTGGTTTGATTTGGGTTTGTGCGTGGATCTGTGGAGTTTTTCGTCGGTTAGGATTTTTGTTCGACATTTAGTTGACTGAGGGAGTTGATCCAGTTGACTAAATGGCCTGGGAGAGGGTTTAGTTGACTGACTTGGTTCTAGTAGCTTTTTAGTCGACTGAATGGTGGTTTTCAGTCGAATGAACTTCTATTGGTGGTGTTTTTGGTGTTTTTCTATCTATGTTTGTCGTATTGGACGTGTTTGGGTCCGTGGTTTTCAAAAAGGCGCGTTTTGGAAAAAGAAGAAGTTTTTGTGGAAATGTTTGTGAAAAACTAAATTTATTTTTAGAGGTTTGAAACTAACCCTTGGGGTTGAGTTTCGTGTTATTATTTGTTGGTCTCCAGGGTTGGTGGATGACGTTGTTATGTGAAACGTGATGTTCATACACGATTTTATGCATTAAAACTTTGGTTTTAAATATGCATGATGAGGGACGAAAAAGTGACCCTAAACATTCATACTAAGGGACGGGAAAGAGGTCCTGAAGTTACACGTGTTGCGTGTGTTGCGTGGGTTGCATATGTTGCGTGTGTTGTGTGTGTTGTGAAGTTGCATGTGAACCATAATATTTGTGCATGGTTGGGTGAATGTTAACTCTGATTGACAATGCATTAGATTGGATTGCAGTCCTTCGGTGAAAGCCCGAAAAAGTACATTAGATAATTGCATGTGAATCATTGTGATTTTTTTGTGAAAATTATTTTCAAGGCTCGTGTGAGTCGAAAATTTTCATATCCTTTCGCATTTCATTTTGATTATGAAAAACCCATTTTCGAGACTCAGGAGAGTCATAACTTTCATATTGTTCTGCTAGTATGTTTAGCTTTTATTTCATGTTTGTCTAGTTTCTGTTGGGCTTTGGCTCACAGTGTGAGAGCTAAAAATATTTTTCAAGTGCATATGATCACGCAGGTTGATCGGGAGGAGTCGATTGAGGCGAAAGAGCTGTCGTCTTCCTTTTTGTTTCTTTTTGGATCATGTAATGTATTACATGTTTTGATGTTGGAATCGTGTGTTGTAAGCCTATTAAAAATTATATTTAATGCATGTATGACTTTTATCTTAAGAGTGAGACCCCGGGTTCAGGTTGTTACAAATGGTATCAGAGCTCTGGGTTTGGATACCTAAGAGCCGTAGGAAGAGGGTGCATCACCTTGTGAGGTTGATTGCGTGTGCTTGATTGTATGTGTTTAAATATTTTGATAACGTGAACATGTTAGCTTGTTGAGTATGAGAATTTTGTGCATATGTGAGCATGGGGCTAAACTTTAGGATTGATTAATCTTACCTTTGAGCGTTTCGATTAACAAACTTGGAAGTCAAGTTAGAAATGCATTTAGCCGACGTGTTTTCTGGTAAGGAATCAAAGTAGGTTATTCAAATTAACGCGTCACTCTTGTCGGTTCTCCTCGGTATGTGAGACGTATTTGCATGATCGTATGTGGTTAAGGTTTATATTAAGGCGACGTGCTGCATCTTATGTTCTATGTTCCTTTTGTATAGAAGTGATGTATGCGCGGAGAGGACGAGGCCGTAGTCGAGGCCGTGGCCGTGGTTTGGGATAAGGGGATATGTCGATCCCTGATGTTGGGGGTGCAAATGCTGTCCGATGACCGATTGACGCGTTAGAGTTGCTGCGTGAGATGGTAGGTTCCATCCGTTAGCTAGCTGAGACTGCTAAGGGGAAAGAGATAGCCTGAACCGAGGGCAACTGTTGTGATGCAAGAGTTTTGGCATCTTGACCCTCCTACCTTCGCTGGGGATCCTGATCCCATGGTAGCTACAGAGTGGTTGGAGCTTGTGACCCGGATCCTGGATACACTGCAGATAGTTGAGGAAGATCTTAGGGTTTCTTTTTCCGTTTTCCAGCTGAGAGATGATGCCCATGAGTGGTGAAAATATGCTAGAAATACTGTAGAGGGCACGTGGGCAGCTTTTACGAGGGCTTTTCTGGAAAAATACTTTCCCGCTTCCTCTAGAGATCTATATAGAGAGGAGTTCTATGCTCTCACTCAGGGGGTCATAAGTATTGTGCAGTATGATGCCAAGTTTACTAGCATGTTCTGTTTTACACCGAAATTTATGGCTATAGACGAGCTACGTTCGAGGGAGTTTGAGAGGGGTTTGAGGCCTGTGATCAGGGAGCGAGTGGCAGGATTGAGGCTATGCATTTTTACAGAGTTAGTAGAGTCGGTAGTAGTGATCGAGAACTCTCTACTTGAGACTCGTGGACCTAGAGAAGTCAGCGCACAGTAGAGTGGAGCAAAAACACAGTCAGGTGAGCACTCCAACAAGTGGCAGAGGTTCTTTGGCCCTAGCTCTTGTCTATCTGGATCACGACAGCAGTTTTTGGTACCAGCACCATCAGTGGCTTCGTCCGGGAGGCCATAGCAACAAGAGTTGGTCTGTTATTAGTGTAGGCAGCCTGGGTATTGTGTAGCGGATTGCCCACAGTCGAAACAGTCCCAGGGTCCAGTATCCGTTCAGTCGTAGGGGAGAGAACTGCCAGTTTGTTTTGGGTATGGCTAGCCAAAGCATATTTCCAGAACTGTCCTTAGGGAGGCAGTGTACTAAGCACAGTAGGTGCACCAGTTATGTCACACCCCTTTCTAAAAATACAAAATCGATAAAGAATATTATCACATCCTGAGATTGCACAATTTTTCCTTCGCGTTATAGTGAAGGTAGTGACTAAAAGCATTCAGGTGAGACATAATATGATTATATTTTTTAGTATACCCAAGCCGGCGTATACCAAACAAAATTATCAAACTGGAATTATTTATTTATAGAAAATAAGCAACTGTACATGCTTCGGATACGCTATCATGTATCCCCAAACCAACGTATATTTTACCAAAAAAAAAACATTAACTACGAGCCTGGGATTATAAACTTGACGATTGTAGTAGACCAACTCTAGCCATTCCTGCTATCTACAACCACAAAGGTTAAAGGAGAGTGCATTTATTATTATAATGAACAAAATTTAAAAAAATAGTCCTTCTACTAAAACATTATGCTTTCCATAAAAAATAAGATATTGCATCTACTTGTCACAAAATTTCATAAATGACCTTATCAGGTTTTTAGGACCTCACAAGTTATAACAAATTTTTCTCAATCATTGTAAAAGTAGCACTTTAGGCTCAACAACCACAAGTTATGGAATTCACTGTCTCAAAATAAAGTTTCTGGCATAATCGCCACAATGCAAAATAATCATAACTCATTCACCACTCATACCCAACAGTGACCAAGTAGTCGTCAATCTCATGACCGAGAGTTCCGATGGTACCGTAACCTCAATTCTCAATGCACGGATTAGCAACGTGATGGAATGAGGGCCACTCTCCACCAAGCGCGAGTGGCATGTGATGTTCGGAACTTATAACCCGCAAAGCCTGTAAGGCAAAAACTCCCGCTCAACGGGCAACCTCCCCCATAGGGAGCAACAATACCAATAATTGGGCAACCTCCCCTAACGGGATATAAAGGGCCGAAAACCCTTGTAACTTGGCACTTTGGAACCGTATAACATAATTAAAAATCTTCATTTCACATTCTCATGCTTTGTAAAAGTACAGATAGCATTTGTTTTAAAAAAAAAAAACAACGCCAGTGCATTTGAATAAAAGATCATGATATCACAATTTTTCATGCATCAAAAGATGGATATAAAACAAATTTAAAGCATAATTCATGCATTTTTGTTCAAAATAATACTTAAGCACTCTCACATGCATGTATATTCAAAATAAAATTGCATTTATATTCAAGATAATATTTAAGCATCTCACATGCATTTATATTCAAAATAATATTATATTTATGTTCAAGATAATACTTAACCATCTCACCTCGACTTAGGCGTGACAAAACTCTCTCCTTGTTCTTGATCCCAAAATTTCTAATCCTCCGGTGATAAAATCTCAATGCATAATGGAGAGAGAGAGAGAGAGATTACATAACAGAGAGAGAAATGGTGGCCGGGGTTGGTGGTGGAGGCTGACGGCGGCGTGGGTGGTGTCAGCAGCGTCCGGCGACGGCGGTGGCTGAGCGGCGTCGGGCTCACGGTGGTGGTGGCGTTGCGTGTTTGGCTTAAAACTCACTGTGTGTGAGAGATGATATGTGATGATATGTTACCACCAAGTGCCTTTTATAGGCTGGCCCAAATCTTTTTCAATCATTACCTTTGATTTGATCTTATCTAGAATCTTATCCAAATCTTTCTCAATCATTACCGTTGATTTGATATTATCCAGAATCTTATCTAAATCTTTTTCAATCATTACCTTTGATTTGATCTTATCCAGAATCTTATCCAAATATTTTTGATTTTCAATCATTACATTTAATTTGATCTTATCCAGAATCTTATCCAAATCTTCTTCAATCATTAACTTTGATTTGATCTTATCCAGAATCTTATCCAAATCTTCTTCAATCATTACCTTCGATTTGATCTTATCCAGAATCTTATTTATAATCCTATCAAAATATATATGCAA
>JAULJZ010192036.1:0-20830 GCA_032270985.1 Heliamphora pulchella | reverse complement strand
CGGGTTGTCAGTAACCTAATTTATTTATCGGGAATCCATATCTTAAACGTGAGGAGAATTCAGTGCATTTGATAATTAGAAACTCGAGACATAATTTGATTTAGGGCCGGGAGTTCAGTCAGGACCTATAGTGGAATAAGTTCTGATTCGTGCGAGAAAGGATCTAACTCGGGGACAGAGTTAGGGATATCCAGTTTTCTCGTTCGGTTAGCCCGAGTCCTATACGTCCTCGTGATTCCTCACGTAGCCCATTATACGCACAGATATTTTCTTATCGGTTTTGGTAATTATTTAATTTAATTTGAATGTCGGCTTTGCCGCCAAAAACATTTGGGGATTAAATTAAATAATGGAGGGCAGTATTGGAATTTGGCACACCTAGGGATCACTCCCTAGGTGGCCCACCCTAATAGGGGCTAAGGGGATGTTTTATGGAAAATATATATGTCCTCCTTGGTTTTAGGAAAGGAATATATAGTTTCCATGAAAATCTCAAATGATATATATTGAAACATATCACAAGGAGCCAAAAATCATCCTCAATCCCAAGCCCTAGCCGCCGCCCCCTTCTCTCTCTTATGGTGTATTCCTTTTGCTTTGAGAAAAAGGTGTGAGATAGAATCCAAGAAGGAGATAAACACGAAGATCCAGATCGGTGCCCACTCGCCGGGATTGTCGTGTGCGTCGGGATATACGTGAGAAGATCATTGGGTCGTCTCGGATCGTTGTTCTGCATCCAAGAAACTTGTACAAGTTTCTTGAAGGTATATTTAATCTTAATATATCTGTTCATGGATATGATTTTTCATGAAAAACGCACGCGCCGTTTTTTACGGTCACGGCGCCGGTTCTAAATTTTTCTTTCGCGTTCCAACAATTTATGCATGTTGGAACTGGATGATTTCTATTTATGAGAGCTGCATATTGGGTATTCTTTGGTTTCAACGGGTGGATTTGATTGTATGAAAACGTATTTTTATAAAACTGGTGTTTGGTGGATTTTCACGTGACCCTGGATTTTGGGGCGTGACACTTTCCCCCATGTCGTTCTCTCAATCGTCGTGTCTATGATGGCCTATGAGATTTTTCTTATCTCCTCTAGGTGATACCGTCTTCTGAAGGATTTTGTCTTTGCCTCCTCCAATCTAAAAAAATTATATATAAAAAAAACATATACAATATTGGCTTTGTGCCTTGTCTTATCTCTCTTCCCTTGGCTGAGGTTTGTGCATATGACTCAAGGTCCAAATGCTAGGCAGTTTGACTTCAATGCTATCTTGATGGGTGTTTAAAGCCTCATTCTTGGATTATCTCTTCACTTACTTCTCTTCAGTCGCATGCTCCCCTGCCACAGGGTTCACCGTTTACACTTTTGATGCATTGATTTGGTATTTAATTTTTACGCCTGGTAAACCAGGCTAAGTTGCTTGAAATTGATTTAGTACTATATATATATATATATATATATATATATACTATGAATTGTGTCGACCCTAAATGAAATTGAGTCAACACTTTTCACGCAACAATGAGGGTGCCCAAAAATAGAAATTGTGTCGACACTTTTTACTAGGGTGTTGACACCTTTGGCTCATTGAGTCTACATTCTTTCTAAACAAATCGATCCAAATTTTACCGAGAGCAAGATAAACGAATCAAGTCGACACTATATAGCTTGGGTCGACACTTTTAACAAAATGTGTCGACACTATAGTTTTGAGTCTGCTCTTTCACACACATGTCGACCCTTTTTCTCATTAAGTCGATACTTTTCACATATCAAAATAAAGCATGAAAAAAATTAAAATGCATTGAACAGGCACGGTTAGTATGCCAGTTTAAGCATCAATTTGGAATACATAGCATATCAAGTTCTCTTATGATATAACATAATCTTTCTTCATTTAAAGGTTTGGTGAAAATATCAGCAAGTTGGTAGTTGGTGCATACAAATTCAAGTTCTATGTTGCCTTTTTGAACATGATATCTAATAAAGTGATGCCTTAACTCAATATGCTTTGTTCTTGAGTGTTGTATTGGGTTCTTAGATATGTTTATGGCACTAGTGTTATCACATTTAATGGGAATATGATCTAAACATATACCATAGTTTTTTAGTTGTTGTTTCATCCAAAGAACCTATGCACAACAGTTACCTGCTACAATGTACTCAGCCTCAGCTGTAGATAAGGCTACTAAGTTCTGTTTCTTGCTAAACCATGATATTGAAGAGTGTCCTAGGAATTGGCATGCTCCACTTGTACTCTTCCTATCAATTTTACAACCGGCAAAGTCTGCATCAGAATAACCAAATAACTCAAAGGCTATTCCTCTAGGATAGAATAATCCTAGGTTTAATGTGCCTAATAGATATCTAAAGATGCAATTAATAGCAGTCATATGCGATTCTTTAGAATTAGGTTGAAATCTAGCATATATGCATACACTAAACATGATATCTGAAATGTGGTGGCGCAGGTCACTGGCCCGAGCAGCTCAATGCCCCACATGCCCCCAGGGTTCGAACATTGGGTTTCCCATCCCCCTTCCCCAACTTAACTACCAGAAAAAAACATAATATGTGGTCTACTAGCAGTAAGGTAAAGTAGGGATCCAATCATACCTCTATATCGCTTTTTCTCTATTGCCTTACCATTTTCATCCTTGTCAAGCTTTGTTGAAGGGCACATTGGAGTTCCCATAGGTTGTCTTTTACATATCAAACCTCTTCAACAAATCTCTTGTGTACTTGAATTGGTTGGTGAAAATTTCATCATGTGTTTGTTTGATTTGAAGTTCAAGGAAGTAATTGAGCTCTCCCATCATGCTCATCTCAAATTCTCCCTGCATACACTTAGCAAAATCCTTGCAAAGAGATTAATTAGTTGAGCTAAGATAATGTCATCTACATATATTTGGACAACTTGCATATCTTTTCCTTGAGACTTGATAAAAAAGAGTGGTATCAATTTTTTCTCTTGAAAACTCATTTTCAATCAAGAATTTGCTATGCCTTTCATACAAGCTCTTGGTGCTTGCTTTAAACCATAAAAAACTTTGGTAAGTTTGCAAATATGATTTGGAAAATTAGAATTTTCAAAGTCAGGAGGTTGTTTCACAAAAACTTCCTCTGAGATAAGACATTTAAAAATGCACTTTTGACATCCATTTGATAGAATTTGAAGTTTTTAAAACATATAAAAGCAAGCAACATCCTAATGGCTTCAAGCCTAGTCACAGATGTGATATCTTGGTGTCCCACATCAGAAAGAGAGAGAGAGAGTTCCTGCGCTATAAAGGAAAAACCTTAGACCCTTATATTCAACGAGACCTTTTTCCAGGTGGTAGAGACGCTAGCAAAACTCCGCAGTTAAGCGTGTTTACGCTGGAGCAATGTAAGGATGGGTGACCCCCTGGGAAGAATAAAATTGTCAGGCTTTTGCCCAAAGCAGACAATATTGTTGCCATGTGAAGGGTCGGGGTGTTACAAATGGTATTAGAGCCGACTCTCCTCACTTTCGAGTGTGGGCCCCTACCGTCTCGCGTGACACGTGGGCGGGTTACTGAGTGTGTAGGTCGATAAAGGACTGGCAAGCTACCGGAGCTGGCAGGCTACTACACGGAGACGTGCAGCCCTAAGGGGGTGGATTGTGATATCCTAGTATCCCACATAGAAAAGGGAGAGAGAGTTCCTAGGCTATAAAGGAAAAATCTTGGACCCTTACATTCAACGAGACCTTTTCCCAAGTGGTAGAAACCCTAGTAAAACTCCACAGTTAGGCGTGCCTATCCTGGAGCAATGCAAGGATGGGTGACCCCCTAGGCAGAACAAAATCGTGAGGGTTTTTGCCCAAAACAGACAATATCGTTGCCATGTGAAGGGTCAAGGTGTTACAACAGGAGCAAAAGTCTCATCAAAATTGATGCCTTCTTCTTGATTGTAACCTTGGGCTACCAATTGAGTTTTGTTCCAAAGACTTACTCCATTCTCATCAATTTTATTTTTAAAAATCCATTTTGTACCAATGATGGAGTGTTCCTTAGGTTTTGGGATTAAAGTCGAAACTTTATTTCTTTCAAATTGGTTTAGTCCGAGAAAGGAATGTTAAGTTACAACAAACATTATGTAGACAGAATCTAGTTTTGATACCTTAAGATGGGTTACCAATGATCAAGTCTTTTGGATGACTTTGAGCGTACCTCCATTCTTTAGGCAAATCTGGATTTTGAAGATTAGAAGTGCCAACAGCCTGTTGAACTTCATTTTGTTGCTCATTTGTTGCTTCCTTATGATTTAGTTTTTTTTTGTCCTTGATAAAGATGTCCTCAACACCCTTTTCTATGTCAGCCAAGCTGTCATCATAAAATTTCTTGGAAGAATCGAGATTAGCTTCATAAAAAACATGTATAGACTCTTCAACAACTAGGGTCCTTTTCTTGAAAACTTTATAAGCTTTACTAAATATAGAGTATCCTAAGAAAATACTTTCATCAGATTTTGCATTGAACTTGCCCAAAATTTCTTTATTGTTATTCAAAATAAAACATTTGCACCCTAAGGTACGAAGATAACTAATGTTAGGTTTTCTTCCTTTCATAGCTCATATGGGGTTTTCTTGAGAGAAGCTCGAATCATAGCTCTGTTCATGATAAAACAAGCTGTGGTTACAGTCTCGGCCCAAAAGTATCTTGGTAGATTGTTTTCACAGAGCATGGTTCTATTAATTTCTTTCAAAGTCCTATTCTTCCTCTCAACAACACCATTTTGTAGAGGGGTTCTACGACCAGAGAAATGTTCGATACCACTTTCATCATAGAACTTTTCAAAATCTTTGTTTTCAAATTCTCTACCATGATCACTTTTGATACTTGAAATTTGAAAACCTTTTTCATTTTGAATTCTCTGAGACCGTTTCGCAAAAGAGGCAAATGATTCATCCTTATGAGCTAAGAATAACATCCAAGTGTATCTAGAGAAATTATGAATAACAACAAAAGCATATCTCTTGCCTCCAAAGCTAAGAGTCCTTGTTGGACTAAATAAGTCCATGTGCAATAGTTGTAAAGGCCTAGAAGTAGAAATCATATTTTTGGATTAAAAAGAATTTCTTACTTGTTTGCCTTGTTGACATGTATCACAAATTTTGTCATTTTTAAATTTAATTTGAGGTAAACCAATCACCAATTCATTTTTCAAAAATTTTGAAATCAAGTTCATGTGGGGAATTGAAATACGTCTTCACATGGGGAATAGTGTTAGTTTGTCCTTTGTGTTTTATCATGAATTGTGACCCGAGAATCCATGAAGCTCAATTGGAAATCCCAATACAAAATATTTTATTAGTTAATTTATTATTAAATTTCACATTCATGGGGAATGTGAACCCTGTTAAATCCTCCGGAAGGTGAAACTCTACGAGGCATAAATAAAGTTATGCAATTATTTAATTTTTATTTTATTTTATAATTATTTAATTTATTATTAAATATCTATTCAAGGTGGATATAAATTCTGTTAAACCCTCCGGGGGATGAAACTCTACCCGCTGCGCGTAAGTTCCCTCGGTTGCGCCGAGTGTTGATCGCTCTGCGACACGATCAACTAGTTTATTCGTAGGATGTAAACGATTATACGGCAATATACTTTTTTATTTTTTTTCTTTTTAAAATTATTTAATTTATTATTAAATATCTATTCATGGGGAATGTGAACCCTGTTAAACCCTCTGGGGGATAAAACTCTGCGAGGAATAAATAATATGTTAAATTTTATTACTTTTTTTCATAACATGTAAGCTATTAAATGTGATTGATGTTTACTCTGATCAACCCATTGTGGTTGGGATACACAGGACGATGGGGTATTAACGCTATCATGCTACGGTGGAGTAAAATAATAGACTAAGATAAAAAGGAAAGGAAATTCATTGCATTTACTTAATCATTGATACATTGGGCTCTTTCTGTGGGACCCCAAATATCCCATGTGGGCCAACCACAACATCATTAACAGAGGTGGGTTCCGTGGTGAACTAAACAATGCATTCTTCTGGGAGAATGACTATGTCATAGGCTGAGAACACTCCTCGACGCATAAAATCTCTGACGACCTCCATGCAATCAAGTAATGAGTCTATATAGCACCCTCCATAATCACGAGGAGTATTGTCTGCACTCCATGCAATATCCTCCATTACCTTATGGGGCTGCAACCCTTTTAGCACCACGCGCTCACAGTCTCCTCTCTCCAACAGGCGACGGAAGAAAACTCCAAGATAGTGGGCATCGTACTTCAGTGACCACGTGTACATTCCTCGTGAAGCACCTCGAACAGTGTCTCCTAGCATTTCCTCCTTTCGAAAAAATTGGTAGTCGTGGAAAGACTCCACATAATCATGAAAATATTTTTTTTATTTCACAACGGAAATCAGTAGGCAGATGTAGGAAAATCTCTCCAAATAAAGAATTCATTGTGGTGGGACAATGAAAATCTACGATACTCAATTTATTGTGATCAAATTCTACTATTAAGGGGTCACATCAATTGAAAATTATTTTTTTAATTTAGGTCACATCTATAATATTTGCTTTATTAAAGTAATATATTCATTTTATTTTAACTGCAAAATCACGTGGTTGTATAGTTGGGAATATATAACATTGGATGCCATCTATATCAGAAATGCCACTTGAAAAAAGAAAATATGCTTAAATAGGAATTATTCCTCTTCGAGGAGAATAATTTCAATGCCCCAAATTCTTTTACTATTTATAATATGAAACTTTCGTTGAAAGTTTTTCCATCCAGGTGGCGGATATAATTATTGTACCCTCCAGGTGAATATTCTAATTTCATTATATTTATTTTTTATAATTATTAAATTTATCATTTAATATATTTATATGGCGGGATATAATATTCCTATTACCTCGGATTCTATTTTCAAATTCAAAATAAATGTGGGAAAAAGATTCCCTTTTTACAGCAGGGAGTGTACTTTTTACTATTTGTTTAATAATTATGTCAGTACCAGCTGTACTACAAGACAAACAAGTGGGATTTGATACCCGACAACATATCCTATAACATGTACGGCCAACCTACTTTATGACGTCACCCACGTGGAGATAGGACCTACCGCGAGCCTGACAGCTCGCGAGGGGCAAAACAAGTAATATTATATTGTTTTGCCCCTAAAGACAGCTGTACTCTTTCAGGGCTTTTTATAAGTATCTCTTCTCTCTTCTCATTCTTCTCACTTATAGTGTATACGGTAAAGCTTGAAAATCACTATTCCCATCACTATTACAAATATGGCCAGACCTCTACATTCTTTCAAAGTTCAAGAGAAATCACTCTTCCTAACCTATCCTCAGTGCAATTTAATTGCACAATTTGTACTAGACCACATCTAGCCCATCTTCCAACAATACAACCCTACCTACATAAGAGTTGCTACAGAACTCCACCAAGACGATGAGCCTCATCTCCACATACTTCTGCAAACAGAGAAGAGGTTCAACATCACTACTCCTACACACTGCGATATCCAAGACCCACATGTGGTGGGTCTCACTTTCCATCCAAACATTCAAGTACCACGTTCAGACGCCCACGTAGCCGACTACATCACAAAGGGAGGAAACTTCATTGACAAGGGAGTCCTCAAGGCATCCAGACGCAGTCCAAAAAAGAATAGGGACACCATCTGGACTAACATCTTGGCTGAATCTACTTCAAAATCTGACTTCTTATTTAGAGTAAAATCTCAACAGCCATTTATATATGCCACACAACTACGAAACTTGGAGTACGCAGCCAACCAAGAATGGCAAGAGCCACCGGAGGTCTACATACCAAAATATACATGTTTTCATAATATACCACAGAGCATTAGGGACTGGGCTGACAACAATGTCCTATGTTTAAGTAGAAACTTGCTCCACTTATACTTCAACGATCCACAACATATACAAGATGTTCATTATATGCACCAGGAAACTATTAAGCATATTCAAAATAGAATAATTCTAGAAACTGCAGATCCTGACGTGTTGTGCATGTCCAAGTCTTCTATACCACCGCCAACTATTGTCACTTAAGGAAGCTAAGCACTTAGTATCATTTTTTAAAAGGACATTTAGATTAAAAGTGTAAATATTTTCATGCCTATGACCATAAAAAATAACTTTATTGTCAATTGAGTCTTCAATAACATACTTAGTATGATTAAAGACAACCTTGTGGCTTTTGTAACAAAGTTAGCTTATGCTAAGAAGGTTATGTTTCAAACCATCAACAAGCAAAATATTTTTAATAGAAGGGGAAGAAATTTTACCAATACAGCCAATTCCTATGATTTTGCCCTTGCTATTGTCACCAAACGTCACAAATCCACCATCTTTAGGCTTGAGGGATGCAAACATTGACTTGTCACTTCTCATGTGTCTTGAGCAGGCACTATCAAGATACCACATCTCCTCCTTAAATGATGACTTGATACACACTTGCAAATGTAATCAAGTTTTGATTTTTGGTAACCAAACTTTTTTGGGACCTTTGGTATTAATTCCAAATGGGTGTGTTCCCTTTGGAACCCAAACTCTTTTTACAGGTAAATTAAGAGATTTTCTATGTGGACAGTGTGTGACAGTGTGTCCATGTTCATAACAATAAAAGCAAGTTACGTTAGAGTGATTCGAGGATGCTTTGACAACAATATTGCTCAAGAAATTTTATTTCTTCTTAGGTTGATATCCAATCCCAGCCTTATCAAAAATACATTTTTGCATACCAAGAAGTTTGTCCAAGTTTTCTTATTCAAGTGTAAACTTATAAACAATTTTTGTAAGGTCTTCAACCTTTTCTTTTAAAACTTGGTTTTCATCATTTAAAGATAAAATCTATTTTGACAGTAAAAAATTTTCTTCTTTTAAAGTTTCAATGAAACAGGATGAGGAAATAATCAACTTTTTAAGAATGAAATTCTTAGCACCCATTTTTCTCAATTCATCATATAAATCTTCAAATGCAATTTAAAGTTCATCTAAGGAAAATGGTAAATTAGTTACCTCATCATCTTCTTTAGCCATGAGGTAAAGATTAGCAACTTTATTTTTTTTTTTTTCATCCTCGGAGCTGCTATCATCACTCTCACCCCATGCAGCTAGCATAGCATTCTTGAATCCCTTCTTGAAGTACTTTTTGAGTTGGGGACACTCGACTTTCAATGTCTAAGCTTCTTGCATTCATAGCATATGATCTCATCTTTCTTGTGATCGTTCTTGAATTTGCTAGACTCTCCCTTGAACTTGTTGAGTTCTCCTTTGTGCCCATCTTTCTTGAAGAATCTTCTTCCTCCTTGTTTCTTATGTCTAAGAAACCTTTTGAACTTTCCTGTAATGATGGCTAGATCTTCATTTTTATCACCAGTGAATTCTTCATCAGATTCCTCATCAAGAGTGGAGGACTTGAAGGCAATGCCCTTCTTCTTTTTTTGTCATCTTCATCATCCACCTTGATGTTCATCTCATGAGTCATGAATGTTCCAAGAAGCTCCTTCAAACTAAGTGTATTGAGGTCCTTAGCTTCTTGAATGATAGTGACTTTAGCTTCCCAACTTTTAAACACGCACCTAAGAATCTTTCTTACCATCTCTGCATTAGAATAGATCTTTCCAAGAGATTTTAATCCATTTATAATATCAGTGATTCTTGTAAACATCTCAGAGATTGTTTCATCATACTTCATTTTAAACAATTCATAATTATGAACTAGCATGCTTATCTTAGATTCTTTAACTTGGTTGGTTCCCTCATGGGTAACCTCAAGTCTATCCCAAATCTCCTTGGTAGTGTCACATGTGAAGATCCTATTAAACTCATTGGGGGTCAAGAGAGCAGTATAAGAGATTCATAGTCTTAGCATTTTGTTTAATCTCCCTTATGTCATTTTTAATCCATTCATTTCTAGGTTTAAGAATAATAGCTCCTTTAACAATCTTAGTAAGTCTTTTAGGTCCATTCATGATTACCCTTCATAGGTTATAGTCTTTGGCTTGAATATAGATTCTCATTCTAGTCTTCCAATAATTATAATTTGTTCTTTTAAACAAAGGGGGTCTGTTGGTGAACTGACCTTCAGATTGAATAGGTCCAATACTAGTGGTTGCTATGGAAACTCTTAAACAATTAAGTAAAAAATAAGAGCCTATGCTCTGATACCAATTGTTAGTCTTAGGTAACCCAAGAGGGGGTGAATTAGGTTTTAAAACAATATTAACTATTATGAATGCTTTTTTCAAAACCTTTTAATTTCTTAAATAAATATAGCAAGAATATCAAGAAATAAAGCAATAAAGAAATTAAAGAGGTTAGGGAGAGAAAAATTAAACAGAATACCAAGATTTATAGTGTTTCGGCTTCTTCCAACCCTACGTCCACTCCTCAAGACTCTCCTTGAAAATTTTGACTAAGTTAGAAGGCTTCACGGGTGCATTCAAAATCTTTTACAGCCTCAAGATGATCCTACAAAAACAACCCTTGTATTCTTCTAATCACTCTTGAGCTCTTCTTTGAAGAGTATCACTCAATCACTCAATGGATCAAAGTTGAATCACCCTTAAGTACAATAAATGTAGTATTCAATGAGATACTCACTCACTCTTTTTACAAATGATTGGAAATAAATAAATACAAAGATGTGAGATTCAACTGGAGGAGTTAATGAGCAATAAATGCTATCTTGAATATTTGAGCTTTTAATTCAAGCAATAGAATAGTGTCCAGATCTTCTAAGCTTCGAAAATTAACTCCTTATATAGCCATCTGAAGTAAATGACCATTGCTGGGTTGGTAGAGAAAATTAATGCTCTGAAATCCAACCGTTGGAACCAGCGCGAGATTTGAAATCTGTCGCAGGGGTCGACTCAAACCATTTTGAGTTGACTCAAAATGTCTAAGGCTTGGTTCCTCAAGTGATTGTGTTGACTTATTTCTACAATGGTGTCAACACAAATTTTGCATCTTCCTCACCCACACGGTGGTGTCGACTCATGGAGCTTTTGGTGTCGACTCAAACATTACTTCAGTTTTCCAGGAGAGACCTTTGGTGTCGACTCATATCGTCTTTGGTGTCAACTCATTTTGTCTGGAAAGATACTAAAATTTTGGTGACAACTTATCTTCGTTTTGGTGTCGACTCATAAAATTGCAGTCAGCATCGGTAGTTTTAGAGTTGACTCATTTTGATCTGGTTTTGACTCAGAAAACTACAGATGGTCTTAGTTATTTTAGGGTCGACTCGAAGTCATTTGGTGTTGACCCAAAAAGCTTGTTCCCACATGGAACATTTGTGTCGACTCATAAACCTTTGGTGTCAACTCGTTTGAGTTGGAGTCGGGGATTGTCTTGATGCTCTGGTGTCAACCCATTTAGCTTTGGTGTCGACTCATTTTTCTCAAAGTAAGGAATTCAATGGATTACTTGGTGTTGACTCAAATTGCGTTGGTGTCGAACCAAAGTGAATCCTACAAGGCTTATGTAGGTGTCCACTCAAATTTGCTTTGTCAACTCATTTTGCTCAACTGCCTGGATTCTAGTCCAATACTAAAGATGTCGACCCAAACTAGTTTGGTGTCAACTCAAGTGAATTCCTAAAAACATCTTAGACAAATATGTTAAAGTATCGACTCAATTTCTCAATGTTGTCGACACACTTGAGAGTTTCAAGCGTACTTCGCCTTTAGGTGTCGACTCAAATATCAATTTGTGTCGACTCAAAATATTCTTTGACAGAACACAAAGTGTCAACCCATTTGATGCAAAGTGTCAGCACAAATGGATTAAGGTGTCGACTCATTAGTCATGTAGTGTCAACACTTATCCTTTTTGGAAACAAATAAATATAATCATTTTTAAATCAATTTAATTAAAAAATAAATTATTAAAATCATCAACATCTAATTAAAAAGTCCTTGGGCTAACAGCTCATATTTCGACTTGAATCCATGAAGAATTGTTGAAGATTTGAATCACGGCCCTCCGTCTTCTACTTTTTGTTACTTCCTGAGCCTACACATTTGCCTATCGAAGGTTTAGAGATTAGGTTTTAGATGATATTGAGTGATCCTAAAGGCTATCCCATGCCATGTATTTATAGAGTTCGGTTACACCCCTTATTGTAATGTTTGAATCGAAATGTGATTGCCCCGTTTCGTCCATTTGGTTCCCGTTTCATCCGGATGCTTTTTTAATAGTATGTTTTCCGTTTGGACACCCTTGGAGTCCGTTCGAATGCAAATTATTCTGGTCAAAATCCGTTCAGACGTAAATTCACAAAGCCACAACTGCTTTGTTATTTCAACTTCAGTCGAGCATAACTCCTTCATCCAAACTCCGAATAGAGTCATTCTTGTATCTAAATTGAAGCCTCGGAAGTATACTTTCCAATGGTTCTACTTTTATATCAAAATTCATTTTGTAGAAAATGTTATGATCAAAATAGTGAGGGTATATTAATTTTCTTCACACATTTTTTGCATATTATTTTGACTGAGCTTCTTTTGAAACATTATGTTCTTTGCCTTTGATCCTTTTTACCAAATTCTTAGTACGTTGAGCTATATCACTTTTGAATCTCATAGTACCGGGTCTTCGGGTTCTGAGATGTAACCGGAATAACGTTGTTTTGATTATTTGGCTTCCACATCGGAATTATTGACCTTTGACAGCTTTTGATCCATTTTAGCCTATTTTCTCAACATCTCGCTTCTTCAGATGCTAACACTGAAACACTACTAAAATATATTAATAAACACATAATCGAGATTTAGTGAAGTATACTTTGCAGGATTTGATTGGTACTTTTACGTACTGATCAGTTACCCTATAGCTATGCTTATTGTGAGGAACTAGACCTTTAGATTGTACCCAAAAAAATATGGAGCCTATCTTTTAAAATATTATTTTTAAAAATTGTAACAGTAAACTTGTATGCATAGTTTTGCGCATTTTTAGAATCTTCATAAAAAAATTATAATTTTTGTAATCTAAAAAGAAATGACCACTAGAATAGTTGTGAGACCCTGACCTATTTCATTTTTTAGAAATGATTTAAGTGTTGATGAAGTTGGAGTTAACTTTTGACCTCGGTGATATTTTAGGTGAGTACTTTGAGCTTGAATATAGATGTGTATGAAAGATATGTTTCGGTTATCACCCAACGATGACTGCTCGAGCGGTGGTTGTGCTCTTGAGCGGTGGTTGTGTGCTCGAGCGGTGGTGTGGCAGAGATGTATGTCGGTAGCAGACCGCTCGAGCGGTGGTTGAGCGCTCGAGTGCTTGAGCGTTGTTGACCTCCAAGTTAGGTTTTGGTTTGTACATCGTTGGGTGCGGGCGTGCGTGGGTCCGTGTTGGTCGTAGGGTGTTGTGGTGCGATTATATATATATATATATATATATATATATATATATATATATATATATTAGTGGTCTATAAATATCTGGAGTTAGATATTTTTAAAAAATATTTTCAAAACTTACAAGCTAAGTTTCCTCTTTTTCTTCTCTCTAACTTCTCGGGGGCTCGGGGCTCGATTTTCGACGATCAGGCAGTGGATCTTTAGTATTGTCGTGGTGGGCTATGCTTTCATCAGGACAGAATTTTGTTCTAACAAAGTTTAATTTTTCACGTGGATCGAGGCGTCTAGTTTTTTGACTCAACGAGGTAGGATCCTAGACTATGTTGTCTTTAAAGGGTGTTATGTGCAATTATATGCTTTTCTACCAATTAAAAATGCATGAATAACCGATTTATGTTTCGTTAAATCGGGTTTTGGTTTAAAAAGGAATTTTTGGTTAATTTCGGTTGGATGGAATTTGGTTTTGAATGTTTCTTTCGGTGGTACTTGATGGTTTGAGTTCGCGTATGACCGTGGGTGTTGAAAATATGCAAATCCATAAGTTTAAGTGTGTTTTGAAGTATCATATGAGTGTTTGAGAGTTTTAGGGGCTTGGAACTCAAAAACATGAAAATTTGGGTTTTTCTCGGGTGGTAGCTCACTCGAGCGCCCGATGTCCGCTCAAGCAGACTAGCTGCGCAGGGCTGTTTTGTTTTGATCATATCTCCCTCATCCAGACTTGAAATTGGGTTGTTCTTGTACTCAAATTGAAGTCCCGAAAATCTTCTTTCCAATGGCACATCTCTCACATTAGAATTCTTTTTGTAGAAAAAGTTATTACCAAAATAGTGAGGGTATGTCAAACTTTCTTAATTGTTTTTCATCCGTTTTTGGCCAAATGTTATGTTTTATGTTTAAACATTGTTTGTTTGGGTGAAAAGCATATTTTGTGCTTTTCTTTGTTTATTACATGATATGACTTGTGGATGTTCATAATTTTCAAAAGGAGGTTTTGAAAACGGAGGATTGGGAGGTTTAAAAACGTGTTTTTGAAGGTTTGGAGTTAACCATTGAGGTTGAGTCTCAGCTTTTAAACTTTTGATGGGAGCATGTTTTTACATGCTAGTAGATCTCCATGTTGATGGATTTTGGATCTTTTTATACATGTTGATGTATAACTATAAAACTATTTTATCGTTTTTCGTAGTTTAGCTACGTACTAGTTTTTAAATGATTCGTAGAAGTACCGTAGCAGTGTTTGGTTTGGGTGCTTCTTCCCTTGATCGTGTCAATCCGTAAAGAGCAGTTGGGTGCTTCTTCCCTCGGTTGTAATCCGTAAAGAGCCGGTTGCTCCCGTATGTGGCTGCGTTGTTATAACTTTATATATAACTTGTCATTACCTAGAAGGCTTTAAGTGGTTCAGGATGAGGGTAATGGGCAGGCGTCTATAGTTGTTGCCTTTGTCTTGAGTAGACAGAGTCGGTACATAGGTTTTATTTTATCTTATTTTCCTCGATTGTGTGATTCGAGTGGAGAATACTGTTTTATCTTTTTCCTCGATTGAGTGATCCGAGTGGAGAATACTATTTTATCTTTTCCTCAGTTGTGTGTTCCGAGTTAAAAATTGCATCTTGATTACTATTTTTTCCTTAACTGTGGCATGTTTACTGCTCTGTTGGTAATACATGGTATTATAGATGAAAACGTGGTTTTTTTAAGTAAAACCTTTTGAGGCTCGTGTTAGCCTAATGAAAAACTTGTGGTTTTGAGAGAGAAAAATCTGTTGGGCTCCTGTGGTTGAGTCTTTATGCTTATGATTGCATAACTTACTTTATAATTTTATAGTCTGTTTCTATTGGGCTTCGGCTCATAGTGTGGGATTTTGTTATAAAACTTTTTTCAGGTGAACGTGGTCCTGTAGGTTGACCTTAGGGTGTCTAGAGGTGGCTGATGACAAGACTTCTGTTTTGTCTTGATAGGTTGTTTATACCTTTCTGTATATGTTTCATGTTGGATATAACATGTTGTAATGCGTATATAATTCTTATGGATGTATGCATATTTTAATGCTTTCGAGAGAACCATGGGTTGGTTGTTATTTTTCGTAGTTTCTTACTGCGTTTTTCGTTGCTGGGTTCAACGGTTTACAAACGGAGTTTTCAAATGGTTTAGGCATCATTCAAACTCTTGTGTTTCGAGGACGATTTTGAAACGGCCTAAGCTTCTTTAAAAATGAAAAGATTTTCTTATCCAAAATATATATTTTATTTTTCTTAAAGGCTTAGCTTGTAGGGCCATAACCGTAGTCTCTTGGGTTACTCTTTTGATCAAATAAACCCTCGGGAATACCTTTTTACAAAGGTTTTAGCCTCGTTTGGGATTTATAGTTTTCATCCATTTATGTTGGGTAATTTTGGTGGTTATTCGTCGACTTTTCGCGTGACCCAGAGGTTGGAGCGTGACAACTTGGTATTAGAGCTCTGGGTTTGAATTCCTAAGAGCCGTGGGAAGAGGGTGCGTTATCTTGTGAGGAAAGATGTGTGTGTACTTGGTTGCCTGTGTTTGAAACATAAGCATGATAGTTTATTGTGTATATGTGAGTATGGAGGTTGGACCTTATGATTGATTAGTCTTGCTTTCGGATGTTTGGATTAACAAACTTGGAAGCCAAGTTAGAAATGCATTTTATGGACATGATTTCTAGCAAAGAATCTGAGTAGGTTATCCAAAGTGACGAGTCATTCTTGTCGGTTCTCCTCGGTATGGGTATTCTGTCTGCATAATCGTTGTGGCTATGTGTTAGCATGATTATATGGTATGTGTTAAAAATAACATGATAGATCGACCTTAGGTTGTCGTGTTTCATGTTTTCATTATTTATAACATGTACACCCTTTGAGACGATGAGATTGTGGTTTGGGTATTGGATGTGCGACTCAGTTGCTATCAGTTACAAAGGTAAGGTTATGGGTTGAGCGTCGATTGCTTGGTATGCTGTGGAACTCGTCAATGAGTTGGGTTTAGTCGAGTGAGGTTGGCCTCGGTTAGTAAACCGTCAAGTGTTGGTATGAGCAAAGTTTTGTTTAGGGGTAGTCGAAGCATGGTTGATGGCTTTGGCTTGGATAGCTGACTCCTCTTGAGTGTATGCTATTAGAGGTTAGAGTTGTGTTAAGAACAGCCTTGTGAGTAGGGGCGATGGGGTGTCGAAGACCCTGGGGAATCGGTAGTTATGATAGATCTGTGGATCGTGATAATCCCTTTCGATTAGGGTTTGGTGTACATAGTTTGGCCGTGTGATGGATTAGGTACGTCGTGAGCCATGCTATGTCATGAGCCGTGTACTTAGGATGGGGTATAGACGGGAACATAGTGGATGGGAGCGTGATAATCCTTGGCCGGGTGTATGTAGAGATAGCAGAACGTGAGTGGTTCTGGAGATATCCCTGTTAGTGGGATGTTGATGGTGGTCAGCAGGATGTAATGGTAGTTAGCTGGGTGTTATGGTAGTTAGAGTTGTGTTCGATAACCTTAGAAGTTGTGTACCTCCTTGAAGTTTGAGAATTAAGTTCCAAGCGAGTGAGCTCAAAGATATGGGGATGAGTATGAGTTGTAATTATGTTGGAAAGAGCATGGGTTGCGACTGTGTTAGAATCTGTAAGGGTTCAAATTATGATTCTAACATGTAACAAGTAGCAGATCTGTGGGAGTTATTAGTAACTCTGGATGAAAAAAATCTCAGGGTTTGGGTTTCCTTTGTTTGGTGCCGTGCGCTGTCTATGTGAGTGTTGGACAGTGGGTTCGAGGCCATGATGTGGCTGTGGTTTGCCTAGCAAGAGTTAGGTGAGTAAGGGCAACCTTCTGGAGTGAGGTTTTAGCGTGATGAGAATGTTGATGAATGTCTCCGTGCATGATTAGTCATGAGCTCGTAGTTCTATGGAATGTGTTGTACAAGGTATGCAGACTGATGGTATTCGTATGTGTGCGAATGACGTCGAAGAGTTGAGAGCGTGGTGTAACGGATGGTCTGAGTACTATGATCGTGGTTGATGGCAGCTGTTTGACTGTGGTCGATGTGGCTTCAAGGTAAGATTCACAGGGTTCTTTAGAGGCCAAATGTTGATGAGTACTGGGAGTGCGCTGAGGTTGGGTCATGGTTCATTGTTGACCCTTTTCTTTTCTCAGGATGGAGAGAGAGGTTCTTTGTAGATAGTTATCTAGTGTGAGTTATTTCATCTTGGTTGGATGGAGATGCCGAGATCTTGATCGATTCAAATTTTGGTTGTGTACTGAGACCGAAAATCTCTATGAATTTCCGTGTTGTGACCCTTAGAGTTGTGACTCGAGGACTTATATCGCCGTGATCGAGTGATTGTGGGTTTGACTCTTTGTGGTTTCGATGCATGGTGCGAGATGCTCTACATCCGACTGTTTATGTGTGTGACTTGGGATCCAATTGTTCCTGCAGTTGGAAATCGTAAAAAATCGCATGACAAGGTTAGTATTATCCCGCGATGGAAGACCATAAAAGAGTACGCATGAGTGTGGTAAACATGATAGGTCGTGGTAACCTAGTCAGTGTGGCATGTTGGTAGAATGGTTGAACCATTTGGGTTGTGTTCCTGTGAGGTCGAGTTGGTAGACCAGGAATGCTTTCGCTTGTCTTTGTTGACAAGGAAATTGGTGTTGAGAGATAGTGTTCTTTCTACAGTGATCAGCTGAGAATCTTTAACCATTGTGTACAGCTTGTTCTGGATTATGTGAGTATGGTGGCACTTCTAGCTCTTAGTAAAGCGGGAATTTTGATAGAACCATGCAGCTGTGGTATTCACATGGTGAGTTTTTGGTAGACTATTGTGAGCCTGGCTTCAAGTTCTGTTTGAGGCTTTGGATTGTTCAGAGTTCTTGGAGTTGAGGAGTAATCGTTGACTGTGGTAAGTGTTATGTTTTGGCATAACCGTTTGTTAGGATGATAATTCTGAGAGTTTGGTACGGTATGAGTCAGGAAAGATTCGATGTTTAGGAAGCCTTGGTTGGCGTGACCTGTTCGAACCGACACGATTATTTGGTTGGGAACGGAAGGGTTGTGATGAGGTCTGTATATGAGGAAATTGCTAAGTATAAAAGTGCAATTCTTTGTTGGTGTCTTGAGTTCAAATATTTTACTATTGCAAACTCAAGGAATTGATGTATGTGTTTTGTGTTGGGGTTGATGTTAGCTGAGGGTCATCATGTTTGCTTTTTCAGATGACAGCGATCCTGTGTGATTTGAGATGGATCTGCAGCCTTAGTATCAGCGATCTGATGGCGAGACGTTGAGTTGTGTAGTGACGTGCTGTTGCATGGGAGATATGGTTTGTATAGATTGTCGGATACCTATTAGATGTTCTGTCTGTGTAACGTGTTTGGTTAAGTGACTCGTTTGGGTTGGGTGATCATATAGTTGTGAGGCCAGATTGGTTTTTGGTTGTGTAGAACCTTGTCTAGGACAATGGTGTATCGCATAGTGTTTCTCTAGAGTGAGAATAGTAGTTTATGATGGAAGATCAGATAGAGGATGAAGGTTTGATGAGATGCATTCTTTGGTATTCTAGGTGAGTTAAATGAGCTTCTCTCTGGAGTTGGATGTTTGTATTGTTGCTCGTGGATGGGCGTTGTGTCAGCTACGTGATGGCGTTGTTAGCATCAGCGGGGTAATGATGTGATATCAAAGTCGGTGGTCCTTTTATGCAAAGTTTGTGCGGGAAATGTGTGACTTCGTGTAACCGATGTCAAGGTTTGACATCCTATGTTAGACTAGCGGAGATAATTCTTGGTGTGAGGTGTGATTGAGCCAGTTTGTGGCAGTAAGAACGAAGGGGTGGTAGTCTCTTTGTTCGGGCGTAGAGACTATTTGGGATCAAGTTTCGTAGTGGATTAGTCTCGTGTGATGCATTTGTCAAGATTTTCAAATTATTTTTCATCTGTGTCAAGATTTTCAGATCGTTTTTCTTCCGTGTTGGCCGTGTGGGGGTTTTTGTTTGCTGTGTTGGGCGTGTGGGAGCCCATGTTGGTTGTGTTGGGGCATTGGGGGTTTCTTTTGGTCTTGTGGTGGCCTCTTGGTCGAATGGGTTATGGGGCTCGATCGACTGCTCTCCTCTAGTAATTTTTAGTTGATTGGATTATAGGGTCCTATCAATTGAAGTCACGGATAGGGTGTTAGTCATTTCATGCGAGGTGTTGGTGCACGGTTGAGTGTGTGGTGGTTGGTGCATCATTGGGTACGAGACACGTTGGGTCCAGTGTTCTTTCTAGATATGGGGTTTTGGTGAGAACCATTTTGTGGGAGGTTTGTGTTAGCCATTGGTTAGGTCATGTTCTGTAGGTTTGTTGTTTGTGTTGGGCACGTGTGGGCATCGTGGGTTTGTGTTGGGCACGTGTGGGCGTCGTGGGTCTATGTTGGGTGTATGACGTGCATGGTTACATGCGGGTTCTTGGTGCACGGTTGTGTCTGTGGTGGTTAATGCATCGTTGCGTGCCAGGGTTTGGTTTTGTTTCTTGATTTAGATTTCCTCCCAGTGTTTACCGCTCGAGCGGGCTGGTGGCTGAGAGTTGGGTCGATGGTTGAGCGCTCGAGCAGTGGTGTGGCAGAGACGTATGTCGGTAGGGGACCGCTCGAGTGGTGGTTGAGCGCTTGAGTGGTTTTCTACATCGCTGGTTGTCCCGGTGAGAGGACGGGTTGTCCGGTGTGTGGACATTTGGTTGTGTGGCATGTGGTGCCATTATGTGAAACATAGTATTTTACGTGGTTATGTGTATTTAAAATTCTAGTTTTAATTATGCATGTTGCAGGATGGATATGAGGTCTTGTGATACCTAAAACTCTGGTTTTAGTAACACGTGTGTGTGTGTGCGTGCTTATGTGGTCGGGCAGAAAAGTGGTCCGATGTGTTGTGGACGAAAAAGTGGTCCGTGGACAGAAAAGTGGTCCGTGGTCAGAAAAGTGGTCCGTGGGCAGAAAAGTGGCTCGACGAATGTTAGCCCTGGCTAACGATGGACGAAAATGTGGTTCGAGATTTATGTTAACTCTGGTTAACGATGCATTTGTGTGCGAGAATCAGAAAGACAGAAATGTGGTCCTAATGATGCACTGTGCGTGGATATCAGAGGGACAGAAATGTGGTCCTAACGATGCACTTATGTGCTAGAATCAAAATGATGGAAATGTGGTCCTAATGATGCACTGTGTGTGAGTATCTGAAGGACGAAAACGTGGTCCTGACGATGCAGATGTGCGTGAGTTTGAAGGGCGAAAACGTGGTCCTAAAGACGTGTGTGTCTGATTCTGAAGGACGAAAAAGAGTTCCTGAAGAAGCTTGTGTTGCATGTGAGGCGTTGTATGGGATGCATGTGTTGCGTCGTGTGGGTGGCGTGCATGCGTTGTGTGTGTGCAC
>JAULJZ010192025.1:0-20831 GCA_032270985.1 Heliamphora pulchella | reverse complement strand
ACCCAATAAGACAATGATCCCAAGGATTAGTGTCAACATCAGATTCATCCAGTTCCACAGTAGGTTCATTACCCCGTTGCATATAGGGGAAATGTTGAAGTTTCATGACTTTAGAGGGGGCCTGAGCCTTGAAAAAGGAGGACCAGACTTTAGGTTTACCTGGGTTGGGATAAGGAGCTTGAGCACTCTTTTGTAGGCCCTCAGGGTGCTCTCTGGATTTATATGCAGAGGGGTCGAAATCCTCAAGCCCGGTCGCATTAGGGGTCTCTGGAACATGGGAGGAAGGGCCAGATGGGTGAATAGCCAAAAAGGGACTCTGTGGGGAAACTTGGGATAACGGAACCCTAAGATTAGATTTCAGAGCTGAAATGAATAGGGCCGATTGTTGAATAGGATTGCAGAGAGGCTATGGCTACCGCTTGAACCTTCGGTTGTGAGGATTGGACATCGTAGAGTTTGGATTGGGGGAGGGGAACATTCCTCTGCTTCCTACACATTTCAATGGAGTCCATAGCAAGGGAGAATGGAGCAGCCGCTATGGAGGATACAGGTGAGACCTCCATTCTAGGTTAACAGACGCCGAGAATGAAGGATGAAGACGATGGTTGCCGGAGCTCAGGGAGCAGCAGCAGAGGTAGGCGTCGACAACGAGAGGGTCGCCGGTTGTGGTGGAGTGCCAGGGCGGCGGCGCCGAGCGGGACGGCGGTGACTGTAGCAGCGCGCGACTCCGCACACAGCGTCACACACCGCGTCGCACACAGTTGTATGTTAGCTGAGGAATTTGGTTGCTTTAATCGTCATATAGAATATACGTGTTACGCATACGGGGGTTTGGTTCTGTTTCTTTGCTTGGGTTTTCACCCAGCAACGGCCGCTCGAGCGGTGGTCTATTCGCTCGAGCGATATAGAAACTCAGTATATTTTAATTAATTTTATTAATATAATTAAATGAACAAAAATGATTTTTGATGCTATATATGGTATTTGGCAGGTATGGGGACCCGGAGAAATAAAATTAATATTTATTTCATGTTGTTAGAAAAAAAAATTAATAATGTGATTGAAATATTTTTTTAAGTTGAAGTTAAAAGTGGAAGGCTAAACATGTATGAGTTTAATATATATATATATATATATTTGTTTATTGGTGGGACCCACATGAAAAGAAAAAAAAAAGAAAGGCAAAATGGGGAGAACCCCAGACCAGTTGGGGTCTTCTTCATCTTCTCCAATGTTCTTTTTTTTCTTTTCTTTTTTCCATTGTTAAGCTAAAGCTTGAACCTTCAAAATTCTCTCTAAAAATTGATGGCTTTCCTCTCAAAATCAAGTGATGCCGTCCGAGATCCTAGCTATACGCGACGAGGGTTTCGCATCTATCCAACAAAAATCAAGTTTCATGGTGGTCTGAAAATTGAAGGTGGCGGGTCTTGAAGCTAGGGTTTTGGGTTTTGATGATTTTGACTTCCAAGAGGTAGGATTTTGCTTAATTATGATGTTTGGTTGTGATATGGGTTGTTTTTTATGAAAATTTCTAGAAACCCCTAAATTTGTGATGTTTTTACTAAACCCTAGGTTAAGTTTATGGTGGATTTGTTTGAGTTGTGATAATTGGTTTAAAATATAAAATGTTAACTTTCTAATAATCACTAGAGCTTTGTACTTAACAATTAATGGGTTGAGGATTGAATGTACAATTTAATTTGGAGATTTAGGGATTTTTGTAAGAACCCTAGTTTAATTCCTGATTGGTTGGCTTGATTTCATTGGGTTTGGATGAAATAAAGAAATTGGGTGAAATAAAGAAATTGGAATAACCTAAGGGGTGTTGGAACATTTTAATTCAAAAATGTGTAATTTACAATGTGAGACCCTGACCTATTTTCTTTTTCAGTATTTTTCGACGCGTGTTTATCATTTTTGTTACAGCGTGTTTATATGCATTTTGTGCATGATCGGACTTAGATATACACGTGGGGTTGATTCCCATGGCCATTAGGCATTGTGGTGAAAATTTCAAAAAAAAAAGATATTTTCTGGCGAGCCTATAAGTATCTAGCCTTAGATATTTTCAAAACGAAACTTCTCTCTAAAGCTTTTGAAAACCCTAGAAGATCTGCCTTCTCTCTAACTTCTCGGGGGCCCGAGACTCAATTTTCGACGATCATACAGTAAATTCTTAGTATTCTCGTGGTGGGCTACGCTTTCATCTAGACAAAATTTCATTCCGATAAAGTTCATTTTTGCACGTAGATTGAGGAGTCCAGTTTTTGACTCAACGAGGTGGGATCCTAGATTCTCATATCTTATAAGGGTGCTACGTGTAATTGTATGGGTTTTCACCGGTTAAAAATACAAAGAAAAAGTGACTTTTGTTTCAAAAGTTAGGTTTTGGTTCAAAACCATTTTTGGTTGATTTCGGTTAGATGGAATTGGGTTTTGAGTGTTCCTTTCGAGGTTTTATGTAGATGAGGGCTTGGGTATGTCTGAGGCTATTGAAAGGGAGTTTGGAGGCTTTGATTTGGGGTTGAGATGGGGGTTCCCATAGCTCATAGTCGATTTCCACTGGGGGTTAATCGACTGAACTGGGTTGTTCAGTCGATTGGATCATCTGTTGTGGGGTTCAATCGACGGGACTAGGAAGCCAGTCGACTGACCAATGTTTTGGGGGAATTTTGTGAAATTCCAGTAGCTCTTTTTGGTCGATTGGGTGGGGGTCCAGTCGACTGAAGTTTTGTTTGGGGACATTTTTTTGTTTTGGTGGTTGCGTTATGGCTTTTCGATCGATTGAATTATGGGGTTCAATCGACTGGCTCTCCTCTTGTGGCTTTTCGATTGATGGAATTATGGAATTCTGTCGACTAGATCCAAGAAGAGGGGTGTGGGTCGTTTCTTATTGAGGGTGGTCGTGTTGTGGCCTTGGGGGTGTGAGGTGGCCTCGGGAGTTGCTCAGGTTTTGTTATCATCCTCGGTGTTAACGTGCATGGTTAGATGCGGGGTGTTGGTGCATGATTGTGTGCGTGGTGGTTAGTGCATTGTTGGGTGCGAGGCGTGTTAGGTCCAACGTTGGTTGGTGCATCGTTGGGTGCGGGACATGTTTGGGTCCAAGGCACTTTTTCTAGAAAGAGGGGGTTTGTAGAAACTATGCTGTGGGAGGTTTGGTGTTGACCTTCGGGTTAGGTTTTGGTTTTCTTCATTGTTGGTTGTCCGGGTGAGAGGACGGGTCATCCAGGTGAGTGAACGTCGGGTTGTGTGGCATGTGATGTCGTACCGGGGTATGTGGCAAGTGATGTCGTGATGAGTTATGTGGCGGGTGGTGCCATTATGTGAAATGTAGTGTTTTACGCGGTTTTGTGCATTTAAGACTCTAGTTTTATTCATGCATGTTGGGAGACAGATATGTGGCTCTTGTGTATATAAAACTCTGATTTTTTTTTTGGGTAAATGAAAACTCTGGTTTTATTTACATGTGTGTGGATGAAAAAGTGGTATGTGGAAGGAAAAGTGGTCCGAGGTGGCATGGATGGAAAAGTGGTTCGATAAAGGTTAACTCTGGTTAACTATGGACAAAAAAGTGGTTCGATGAACGTTAGCTCTGGTTAATGATGGACGAAAAAGTGGTTCAATATATGTTAACTCTGGTTAACAATGCACGTGTGTGTGCATGGGAATCGTAGGGATAGGAAAGTGGTCCTAACGATGCATATGTGTGCGGGTATCTAAAAGACGGAAAAGAGGTCCTAAAAAGGCATGTGTTGCATATGTTGCACGTTGTGCGTTGTGCGGGATGCGTGTGTTGTGTCGTGTAGGTGGCGTGTGTCGCGTGAGTTGCATGTGTTGCATAGGTTAACTCTGGTTAACTGTGTAATAGATGGGGTAAAAGGAAATCAAAGAAATCATGAATGTGGATCAAAAGCGCGATGTAGCTGTGTGTGAAATTAGGTGCCACTGAAGGTGCGAAAATAATCTCGTGCTAGGGTCTTCCTCTAATGCTGGCGATGAAGAATAATAACTAGATGATGTACACGGAGCAGGACCCAGGTAGGGTTTCAACGCACAGTGAGGGTTCGTTGAAGACGTCTCACTTCTGTGTGGAGCAGCAACCTCAAGCACGGTCGCCGACAAATCTTCGTGACTGTGCGATAGGTATTTCCAGTTCAGGGGGTTCTTCTCCCGTTCACGAATCAAAGCCAAGGATTTTTCCTCAATCACTACCTAGTGGGGATTTATCACGGGATCAGGTAACAGAGCAGGTTAAGGTTTTCGCTGTGGAAAAATCTCATGCACCCTATGGTACATTGGATAGCGACGGTGCTGAAGCTTCTTCAAGCCCGGTTCCAGTTGCGACCCACACTTGTTTTGAAAGAGTTGTTATTGAGGCACTGAATCGAGCATGAAGAGGTCTTAGCCCTCTCAGCTCAAGACGTATAGCTGACATTGAAGCCAAATTGGGTCACTTCCATGGCGACCACACAACGCAAGGTACTTCTGTCCCAATCCCAGGTATGGACATTTTTTAATCATGTTCTAGTGGTGTTGCCCCTCGATCCATGCTAGGGAACTATGAAGGCTTCCATGGCCAAGGTATCCATTATGGCAGAGGTCGTTTGGGTAATGGCGTTGGCATATCCAGTCCAAGTATTGAACATGTGGGAGCAGGGAATATTTCTGCGCATGTGGTGCTCGACAAAAACCCAGCCCGCCTCAGGCTAAAAATTGGGCATCTTTGTTGACAAATCGTAGTTCTTCTAGTTCTTACCTTGAGTACATTGAAGTACAGAATATAGAGCATGAAGCTTATACTGATATTGGAAGTGAATTTATCGATGATAAGGAGTGGGCAGCATGCCTAGTAGGTTATTTTCTGGATGTAAACATGCCCTTTGCACTGGTTAGGGCAATTGCCAAGACCCTTTGGATGCAATTCGGGTTAACTGATGTTCTTGGTAATGACAAAGGGTTTTACTTCTTTAAATTTCAAAGTCTTGAGGTGATGGAAAGTGTGTTAGAAAAGGGTCCTTGGCATTTTTCGGGTAAACTCCTTATTCTTAAACGATGGAAGCGTTGTCTATGTTTATCTATGGAGGCTATGGCTAAGATCCTGGTGTGGGTCAAACTCCATAACTTGCCTCTAGAGTTTTGGAATGCGCAGTGCTTAAGCAGAATTGCTAGTGTTTTGTGTGTACCTTTGTTCTTGGATCGGGCTACGGAATCTAGGCAACGCATTTCTTATGCTCGAGTATGTGTCGAGATCGATGCGGCTACTCCTTTGAAGCATGAGATCATTATTAGATGTGCAGGTGAATCTGTGACTATTCGTGTGGAATTTCAAGGTCTTCCTGGCATATGTTCGACTTGTAATGTTTTCGATCATGAAACTAGTAAGTGTAAACTTACTGTGCAGATTCCATCCTATGATCAACCTGAGGATAATAAGGTAGATGTTGCTAAGAATGAAGTCCATGGAGAGAGGTTTCAAGTTAGGGATGGTAGTAGTGTTACTCAAGATACTATTTTTATTGGAAACTCTAGCCCTCTGGTCCCAGTGGAGAGCGTTGGAACTGAACAAGTGTCGACCCCGCCGATTGATCCTTTACCAGGGGTTACGCTAACGAAAACTAGTTCAGCAAAGATGGGTGACAGGGAGCAAGTGGCAACTGTAACACCTCTTTTAAATTCCTTCAGCGTGCTTGTGCGTAAGAAAAAGAAAAAGAAACAAAACTGTGAGGCTACGGATTTGTGGACCCTGATTGCCGGGGAATATGAGGCCCCTTCTTCTTCCCTGAGAAAGAAGGCAGGGAATAAGCAGGCTAAACAGTCTAGTGGTAAGAAAAAAAAAATCGTCCCTTGATCATTTAAGTTGGTAGTGCTATCTAGCAGGGTTAGTTAGTGGTGTAGTTCGGTTGGAGTTGCCCGTCATTTGTGTTTTGTGTCCTCTCCAGTTATGGGGTTGTTTGTGGTTTTGCTTTGTTTAATTCTCCCCCGCTCCTTAGCGGGGGTTAGAAGGTTCTTGTTGTTTTGTTTCCTTGTTTATTTGGTTTTTGTTGTAACCTCCTGGGGTATGCCCCTTGGAATCATATACATTTTCTTTTCTTTATGTTACATTTAATTACCCAAAAAAAAAAATAAATGGGGCGGTGGTCCTTTGGTGAAAGTCTGAGAAAATCCTTGTGATGGTGTGTATCATCGTGATATTGTAAAACTGTTGTTGGGGCTTGTCAGAGTCGATATATATGTATACCTATGTTAAACGTGGGCTCGTAAGAGTCGAGGCTCGCTGGAGCCGATCTTTGCATGTGAAGCATTATAGCATATTTGTATGTGTACAAAACCATTTTAAAACTATTTTTAAGGCTCTTGTGAGTCGTGATACAAAACTATTTTCAAACTTGTTTTGAGGCTCGAGCGAGTCGTAACATACATATTACTCTGCTAGCATGTTTAGCTTCTATTTCATGTTTATCTAGTTTTTGGTGAGCTCTAGCTCACGGTGTGGGAATTGAAATGTTTTTTAGCTACTGGTCACACAGGTTAATTTGGAGGTGCCGATGGGGCAAAAGATTTGAAATCTTCCTTTTGTTTCTTTTGGACCATGTATGTTTACATTTTTTTGGTGTTGGAACCGTGTTTTGTAAGCCTTTGGGAGAGTATATAAAATGCATGTATGCTTTTATTTGAGAGTGTAACATCGAATTGGGTGTTATGTATCATTGTTTGTGGGTGTTTTACGTGGCTCGGAGTTTGGGGCGTGACAACTTGGTATCAGAGCTCTGGATTCGAATACCTAAGAGACGTGAGAAGCGGGTGCATCACCTGGTGACATTGATTGCGTGTGCTTGATTGCATGTGTTTTGCTATTTTTGATAGCATGAGCATGATAGCTTTACAAGCATGTGAATGTTGTGTATATGTGAGCATGGGGGTTAAACCTTAGAAATGATTAGTCTTGCCTTCGGGCATTTGGATTAACAAGCTTGGATGTCGAGTTAGATATGCATTTGGCCAACGTGTTTTCTAGCAAGGAATATGAGTTGGTTATCCAAATGGACGCATCGCTGTTGTCGGTTCTCCTCGGTATGTGGAATTGGTTTAGCGTGAACCTATGTGGCTATGTGTTGGCATGCTTATAAGGTTAGCGTTTATGTTCATGTGATGTGCTGCATCTTATGTTCTGTTTTCCTTTCATATAGGTGTGATGTTTGTGAGGAGAGGACGAGGCTGTGGTCGAGACCGTAGCCGTGGGTTTGGCCAAGGGAATGTGCCTATCCCTGATGTTGGGGATACAAATGCTCCCCAAGGACCTGTTGACGCGGTAGGGTTACTGCGTGCACTGGTTGGCTCTATTAGTCTGCTGGTTGAGACCTCTAGGGGAAAGGGAAAGAGCCCGAGTTGAGGGCAACGGTGGTGATGCTAGAGTTTAGACGTATGGATCCTCCTACCTTTGCTGGGGATCCAGATCTTACAGTGGCTACAGAGTGGTTGGAGCTGGTGACTCAGATCCTTGATATATTGCAGATTGTGGAGGACAATTTGTGGGTTCCTTTTGCTACTTTCCAGTTGAGAGGGGATGCTCACGAGTGGTGAAAATACGCCCAGAATACTGTGGAGGGCACTTGGGCAGATTTCACAGGGATTTTTCTGAAGAAGTACGTTTTGGCCTCTTCATGGGATTTGTACAGGGAGGAGAGTATTGGTGAGGAAGTGTCACGACTTCAAACCCAAGGCACGTGAACCCCAACTAATAAGCCAACTTTACATAATAACCGAGAAGACTCGTTTTTATAAAACCCACTTTATGGTTAGAACCTTCTTTAAAGAAAAACACTTGGATTTAATTTATTTTAAAAAAAAAGTTCCTTTCCAAAACTTCAAAAATACTCTAAGTATAATTCTTAAAAATCTTGGTAGAGTTTTCCCTATTTTTTGGACTATTCTAAAATTACCTGTAAACTTGTTAAAGTCAAATCACAATTTATACTCAGGCTTGGCCTAGATTTGAACTTCTAATCACAATTTAAACTACATAATGACTAACATTCTTAATTTTATTACTATTGCATTCATCTCCATGAGTATTAAATCATACATGAATATCATTAGATTCATATACTAATTACATTCATCCAAAACAATTCTCATAGTTTCCATAATGTTTCCCAATACAATACTTTGAAAAAAATACATGGGATTTAAACATATATATATGATTTATATCTTTACATCAAAAGTAAAAAAAAAATACTCCTTTCTTTCAAAACATTCTTCATGATCCCAACTTTCATTTACTCTTCTTTTTATGATCATCTGAACCTGTAAAACATTTATTCAACATATGTGAGCCGAAACTCGTAGGATCAAAACTAAAAATGATATTATGCATGATATGTGAGGTGTGAGTAAGTATGTTATTATACAATATCAACTATATACTTTCTACAACCAAACACTATGTCACACACACCCTTTTTGTCTAGATGGGGATGTTTAATTATCTTTAGTACTTTATTTTAATACTCTTACTTTCCTTTCAATTCACCATTTTTACGTATCCCATCCATGTACATTACAGAATCCTACAAGATTATATATATAGTTCATAACTAGGTTCCTTTACTTCAATTACAATTTAATTCATTTTATTTGTCTCTATATAACCAATTTCTTTCTTTCAATTTCACCATTTCCAGGTATGTCATCCATATATGTGAGACCTGGACCCATCTCCATTTGAGACTTATGTATATATGATGTGTTTTGTATATATATTTCTAAGATGTGTGATTTACTCGTTTTGATGCATGTTTAAGTTTATCTGAGCATGCAAGGTTGGTTCCCGGGGTTGTAGGGAGTTGCCGTGCGAATTTTAAAAATTTAAAAAAAAAATATTTTGGAGGCCTATAAATATCGGGACTTAGATATTTTTTAAAAAATATTTTGAAAACATAACTTCTAAGTTTCCTCCAATTTTCTCTCTGCCTTCTCTCTAACTTCTCGGGGGCCCGGGGCTCGATTTTTGATAAATCAACTGCTGATCTTTAGTATCAGCATCGTGATCTACGCATCTATCCAGTCAGAATTCTATTTCTGTGAAGCTCGATTTTGCACGAAGATCGAGACGTCGAGTTTTGAACTCACCGAGGTAGGATTCTAGACTGTATAACTGTTAGAGGGTACTACATGTAATTTTACGTATTTCTACCGTTTAAAAACGTATGAAAAATTATTTATGTTTCAAATCTGATTTTGGGTTAAAATCGTTTTTCGACGTTCGGTTGCATGAAATCGAAAGAGGGATGTTCCTTTCATAGTTTTATGATAGCCTTGAGCTCGGGTATGGTTCTAGGTATCAAAACGGGTGTTTTTTAGGCTTGATCTGAGATTTGAAAACCAAAACCATAGCTCAAAAACATGATCTGGGCTGATTCAGTCGACTAAACCCTTGAGTTCAGTCGACTGGATCATCATGTTGGAGGTTCAGTCGATTGGACCTGGGAGGTCAGTCGACTGAAATGGTTTCTATTTTGGTTCGCTTTTCCAATGTGTTTTTCAGTCGACTGGAGGGTGAGTCCAGTCGACTGAACCTGGGCTGTTTTGGAAAATGATGTGTTTTGGTTCAAGCTTTCCTCGTGCAATGTCTATCCGAGGTTTTTATGAGATTCTCTAGTTTCAAAAAGGGTTACTGGAAGTTTTCAAAAAGATGGTTTGAAAATGGAGTTTTGGATAAACGTGTTTGTTGAAGGTTTGGAGCTAGCCCTCAAGGTTAAGTCTCAACTTCAAAAAAAAATGTTTGGGTGGAAATCATGTTTTGACATGTTTCGTTTGATCTCCATGGTTCATGGATTGGATCCCTTTTGCATACATGTGATGTGTATCTGTTTTGCGGGTTGGTTTTAAAATAGTCTCCTTAGATGTACCGTGACAGTGACTATTGTTGAGTTGGGCTTCCATTGCTCCTCGGTGTAAGTCCAGAAATGTGCGTAGAGTAGGTCCCTACGTGTTTTTGGGTTAATCCCCGTAAACGAGGTTGTGTGGGTGCTTAGTGCCCTCGGGCTGTGGTCCCGTAAACTAAGTGGTTGTGTGGATGCTTAGTGCCCTCGGGTGTGACCCCGTAAACTAAGTCGGTTGTCTCCGTTAATGGCGTTATTGTTGTAACTCCGTATAGAACTTATCATTACTAAACCTATGGGTCGAGGGTAATGGACGAGAGTCTATAGTTGTTACCTTTGTCGATGTAGCAGAGTCGGTACATAGGACTACATTTACATCTTTCTCCTCGGCTGAGTGGCCTGAGTGGAGCTAATTGTTTATTTACAGCTTTCCTTTAACTGTGGCATGATATCTGTTGGGATGATATGCATAGTTTGAAGGATGGAAAACGTGGATTTTTATGAGATAAAACCTTTTGAGACTTGTGAGAGTCTGATGAAAAACTTGTGTTTTGGAAGGAAAACCTTTTTGGCTTCTGTAGTTGAGCCCGTGTGTGTATAATTCCATAGCCTGCTTTACAGTTTTATTGTCTATATTCTATTGGGCTTTGGCTCACGGTATGGGATTTTGCTGTAAAACCTTTTCAAGTGAGCATGAGGAGTTGACCTAGTTGTAGAGGTGATGGAAAACTTGCTATAGTTTTTCCTTTTTGAGGCATGTACTTGCACATGTGACGCCTGTTGAGGCTGGTTTTATACGCCTTTAGGCGATATGTTTATTCATGTATGAGATGCATGTTTTCAGTTTATAAGAGTTGAACTGTGGAATTTTTCTTATTAAAATGTTGTACATTTTAATATTCAACTGTGAAACCTATTTTCTTAAATGGGTGTTTTGATGGGCTTTCACATGACCCGGATGTTTGGGGTGTGACAATATACCTTACATTGTTAAGTTGAATTCTTGTACATGGTCTTTATTCTTACTACATCATTTTCTTATCTCATTTAACCTGTTATATCAACACAGATTCGACATCTTAGCATCAGCGATTTAAGCATCACAACTTCCCAATTCGTGATATATATATATATTGCTCCTAACCAAGTTCTTGTTCTTCAATTACCGCTTCATTAATTTCAATTGTTCCCACATGACTAAATTATCCCACAAATCGTACTTTCTATTATCCATTTCATTTAGCCATGAGATTGTTAAATTCCCCTTTATTCATTGCCATTCAAATTTCATCCTCTTTTATTTTCATTACACGTTCTTTCAAAAATTGATTCTCTTTATTTATCTCATTACTCAAATACCGAATTGACGAAGAGTGCAGCTTATAGAAACTCCTCCCTATTCCTCCAACAGGCTACACAAAGCCGTTAGGTAATAGATAGCTCTATAACTCACCACTACAAACGCCTGAAATCAACGTCGGGTGCAGCTTATCGAAACCCCTCTCTAGTCCTCCAACAGGCTACGCAAAGCCGTTGGGTAATAAATAGCTCTATAACTCACCACGACACAATCACATCTGTTTTACGGGGACTAACCCGAGGGCACATGGCACCCATCTTGCGTAAGTTTTCAGTCTTTCATCGGGAGGTAGTCAAGCCCTATGAGACCCAATTCTGTTTTATTTTCATAATATTTTTCCGATGTGTTAGTTATTGCCTTATCGTTTTAATACAGCATGTTATATGTGTTTTATGCTTGCTCGAGTTCTGTTGTGGAAGGTTTCGTTGGGGTCGTTTTTCTCTGTCGTTCAGTCGACTGAAATGGGTAGTTCAGTCGACTGAATGGATAATGTGGTGGTTCATTCGACTGAAGTGGGCAACTCAATCGACTGAAGTGTGTCGGTGGGGAATTCTTGAATTCCAGTAGCCTTTTTCAGTCGACTGAAGAGGGGGGTTCAGTCCACTGAACTCTTGTGTTGGGCGGGCCCTATAAATATCAACCTTATTTTAGATATTTTAAAACCATATAGCTTCTTGAACAAGTTTCTTTCTTTACACATAAAACCTCCACCTTCTCTCTAATTTTCGGTAGGCCCGAGGCTTGGTTTTTGACGTTCGGATAGTGGATTCTTAGTATCCGTGGAAAAGGCTTCGTGTTCATCTGGATGAAATCACATTTCGACGAAATTCATTTTTTACGGAGTTTGAGGCGTCGAGTTTTTGACTCAATAAGGTAGGATTCTGCACTATCTTTTCTTTAAAGGGCGCTACGTGCGATTATATGTTTTTTTACCGTTTTAAATACTATAAATGTTCAATTTTTGTGTTTAAACCCTATTTGCTCGGGTAAAAAGCATGTATAACATATTTTTGGGTTTATTTCTTGTTGGTGGATGTGTGAATGTCCGTGGTTTTCAAAAAGTTAGTTTGAAAACGAAAGAATTTATGTAAAGTTATGAAAACCTAACTTTTAGAGGTTTAGAGATAACCCTTGGGGTTGAGTCTTAATTTTTAAACGGTGGAAACATTTTTGAAAAATGTTGTTTGGTCAATTTTTTTCTTAAAAAAAATCATGAACATCGAGTTTTGATGTCTTCGAGCTCAAAGAGCTCTTCGGGAATGAAAGTTTCCAAATCGTGTGATCCGCTTGGTCTTGCTTGGTTCTGGCTTTCTAATATTGTTAAGAATTTTATTCTGAGCCTAAAGAGTATAGACTCATACGTCTCGAGATTTAAAGGGTTGGTCTCGTGTCATTCAAGACATCTTCTTGGGTTTTGGGTCCCTTTCTAAGTTTTTAGGAAGTCTTAAGTGAGACACAATGTTCAGTTGATAACGTGCTTCTATGAAATCTTTCGATTCATCTTAGGAATTGAGTTTCAAAGTTGTGAAATTCAATCTCATTCGAATTTCCCTTACAGTAAAATCGCAGGGGTGTCAGAAGAATTTTTGGGGTTTGCGATAAGAGTTTTGGACTCATTTTAGTTTTTTGTGTCTTAAGTTCATCTTAAATCTCATTGGCTCCGTTCATTATCTCAGGATTTTAATTTTGCCTCTATTAAGTATTCATTTCCTTAATCAGGTTTCGTTAAGGCATACATCAATGTGCGCATGCTTTTGGTTTCTTTACCTAATCTCTAGCGATTAGGGTTTTTCAGGTGATCCGATGTGTCAATCAAGTCAAGGTGTTACAATCTCTCTCTCAAAACTCTTCTAAAATAGATATAGAACCTCTTTCTCTCTAGGTTGATCATCTTCTTCTCCTATAAAACACTAACTTAGCTATCAGAGGGATTTTTTGGTATTCACTATAGTTAGTCTTGTGCAGGCCAACTTGGACACTAAGAAAGTTTGATAGAACTAATTTTCTTCCTCATTGCTCTCAGATTCACCTTTTACAATTCCATTGGTTATGCAAATACAACACTTTGATCCTCACAAAGCCACCATAGAACTCCGATCCAAAGTTTTTAATTTCTCAAAATATGATGACGATGACTTTTAAAATTACAAGCCAAAGAGTTTTTGAGGTACCATTTTCATGAGAACACGATCCATATTTCGTATTTGCATTGGAGATGGTAGCTTTGTAACACCCCGAATTTTGAAAACATCTAGAGCGACAAAATAACTATTAAGGGTGCGAAAATAATAGCGCTGATACCTATACATGACAAAAGATAAAATAATATAGCATTAAGATTACAGACCTAACCATAATGTTTTTCTGAAACAACAAATCAAAAGAACAAGTAACGGAACAGAGGTACAGGTGCAAAGATAAAGAAATGGTACTAAGGTCAGGAAGGCTGGTCAAGGGTGAGGTAGAGCTCACGGGAGCCAAGGCTCCACCTCCACATCAACAAAATCGCTAATCGATGCTTCTGGCTCCTCAAAACCAGGCATAAAATGCCATGAGATAACGCCCATAGAAACCAACACAATATGCCAATATTTTCATGCAGCAAGTCACATATCAACAATAATGTTCATGATAGAAAATATAATAAGAATGTTGCAATCCGTTTAATTACTAAGTTAAAATTTAATTCCTAAGTTATTCTAGGCCCGCCCAACCAAAGTGAACCATCCTAACCTCGATCGACTCTATAGACCAAGTCTATCAATCGATATCAAACACTTTTTCAACCGTGGGATGACTATGTAGTCGAACTAAGTATTCAACAAGGTCATCCTAACGGAAAGGGCGTGGACAGGTCAACATATTGGGATATCAAATCTTATGTCAAGGTCAAATAGGTGATCCCAAATATTCTAACACCGAATTTAACCAACCAAACCATCCTTCTCTACGGGGAGCCGCCCCGTAATCACAATTGCATATAGCCGCAGGAGCCGCCCCAAAGTTACAATAACATATAGACGTGGCGAGCTGCCCCGATATGACAATAATAATATTGTTAGTTCTAGGCAATCCAAGAGGGGGGTAAATTGGATCTTAAAAAATTAATAACGATTTTTAAAACTTTTTTGAAAACCTCTTAATATTGCAAACAAATATAGCAAAATAAATAAGGATTAAAACAATGCAAATATTAAGAAGGTTAGGGATAGAGAGATTGAACCGGACACAAACGATTTATAGTGGTTCGGCTTCTTTCCAAGCTTATGTCCACTCCTCAAGATTTTTCTTGAGTATCTTCACTATATAGAATGATTCACGGGCGCATTCCAAACCTTTACAAACTTTCAGGCTTCACTTGACCTAACCGAATGTTTACAAGCACATTCAAAAGCATATCACAGCTTCAAGAAGATCCTATGAAAATAATTCCCTTGTCACACCCCGGTACAAACCCTAGTTGTAACAACCCAGCTTGTAACGACCCATGTAGCGATCCAGCCCAAACTCTAGTATTAGCGACGGTCAACTGAAGAGATTTTAGGTCGCAAGAAGGATGGAAAACCCTAGCTCAACCCGAAATCTTAATTTAACCTTAAAACCCTAAAAAGACCAAATACTTAGAGGCAAAGCCCTAATACTCAAAAAAGTCTCGGGACAGCTTAAATTAAGTAAATAACATAAAATATAAAATTAAAAATCAAAAATTAAAAAGATAAACTTAAATGGATAAGACACCAAA
Source organism: Heliamphora pulchella (assembly GCA_032270985.1). Classification (NCBI taxonomy): domain Eukaryota; kingdom Viridiplantae; phylum Streptophyta; class Magnoliopsida; order Ericales; family Sarraceniaceae; genus Heliamphora; species Heliamphora pulchella. The sequence continues at coordinate 5,845 of JAULJZ010192025.1, read as the reverse complement.
AAGGTGTGATGTAGGTGCGATTGAAGGTGAGATGTAGGTGCGATACAGTGTGTGATTTGGCGCGACGTAGGTGCTCCCCTGTTTAGTGATGAAACATCAGTGTATTCCAGCGGGTCCTTCTTCTTCAGAGCGTGAGTCTATGGTAAGCCTGTCCCCAGCGAGGGTTTTCGCCATTTCCTCTTCGACGATTCTGGCTGCTGTGACACCTGGTCCGCAGCGTGATGCTCGGCTTCAAGATCCGGGTAGCGTGATTCAAGCAGCAGCATTCCATGGTTTTGAGAAGGTAACGACTGAGGCCCTAAATCGAGCATGGAAAGGGCTTTACCCTCTCGGCAAGGATCAAATAGCAGCTATTGAGTCTCATCTGGAGAATCTTAGTGGAGGACAGCCTTCTCTCCCATTCATAGGTACGACGCCTATTTTCGATAAAGCTTTGCCGCATAACCAGTCAGCCCCTGTTGTTGATGGGACTCTAGAAGTTAGTAATATTGTTGAGGTTAGGGTTGAACGAACTACCGAGGATATAAATCTCCGAAATGAGAAGCCACTTTCAGAGGTCAGTCATGAGGGGGTTTTACCGAGTGAGCTTCACTTGGGTTCTCTTAGTACGAGACGTATCGCTGACATTGAAGCAAATTTGGGAAGCTTTCAAAAATTTCATCCTACAAGGGCCACCCCAACTTCAGGTACGAATGGCTTGGAAATAAATTTTGAGGTTGGGATTTCGAAGGATAGCCCTGAGCGAGGTCCTCTACCTCCTCGGGCTATACGGGGTCGAGGTGGGGGAAACTTCCGTGGTGGTTACATGTTTGGGGGAAGGAGTGGCTATGGTCCCCTGATTGGATCTAAGGATCCTCAGGCAAGAGTAGTGCCGAAGTCCTGGGCGCAAACCACAACTACCAAGAGTGTCTTATCGGGCGCACATGAGGTGTGTGATAATATGTCTAAACCAAAAACTTGGGCCTCCTTGCTTATGATTCGAAGCCTGTCTGGTGCCAATCTAGAATTTGTGGAACCCAAGGATCCTAACAACCCTGAAGTAGTTGATATTGTTGGAGATTTGATTGATGATAAGCCGTGGGAACCTTGCCTTGTAGGTTATTTTTTGGATGCTAACCTAGCCTTCGGTTTGGTTTGAGCCACGACAAGAACCTTGTGGGGCCAAGATGGCTTCATGGATGTTTATGGTACTGATAAGGGATTTTATATTTTCAAGTTTAGTAGCGTAGCAGCCATGGAGACCATCCTTGATAAGGGGTCATGGAATTTTTCCGGTAAGCTATTGATTTGGCAAAGATAGAAAAAGAGGCTTAAACTTTCTAAAGATGCTATTTCTAAAATTCCTATTTAGGTTAAATTTCATGAATTACCTCTTGAATTTTGGAATTCTCCATGCCTGAGCGGAATAGCAAGTGCAGTGGGCATTCCTCTTTTTTTGGATAAGGCCACAGATATGAAGCAGCGTATCTCGTATGCGCGGGTCTGTATTGAAGTTGACGCAGCTAAATCGTTACCACATTCTATCTTGGTTCAATGTGGAGGGGTTTCTGTGGAAGTTTGTGTTGAGTACCTAGGTCTCCCCTCGATTTGTTCTCATTGTAAATCTTTCGGTCATGATATAAGTAGATGCCAGTGCAATCCTGTGGAGCATCACAATGAATGGACTCTAGTTGGTCATGGGAAGGAGGTTGCCCGGGATGGTGGCAGGTCTGGTAGCCCATCATTCTCTCCCTCCTGTGCAGCTATGAATATTGGGCAATTCAAGGGCGAGCTGGTAGTTGGTCGTGGAAAGGAGGTTGCCGAAGCTGGTGGCAGGCCTGGTAGCCTTTCTATCCCCCCCTCTTGTGCAGCTACGATGAACATGAAGAAGAAGGTTAGTGAGCCAAAAGTTGATACCACATCAGACGAGGCTGAGGTAGATAATGCATCTACTGTGGTAACAACGTCAAATTCCTTTGAAGCGTTGTTGGATGAAGGAAATAGTGAGGCTCAGGATTTGTGGTCCCCGGTTGATGGTGAGTGTGAGGCTCTTTCCTCTCCCTCTAATCAGAAGGCCGGGAGCAAGCCGTCTAAGCTGTATGGTGGAAAAAAAAAAAGAAAAACCCTCTCTTGGTCATTTAAGTTGGTAGTTTTCTCTAGTGGGGTTTGTTAGTTTGTCTCCTCGCACCTTAGCAGGGGTTTTGTTAGTTTTCGCATCCTCGCCGTTAAGCGGGGATTGGGCTTCGTAAGTTGTTATTTCTTTTTGTTTTCATGGTATGTGATGTAACTCCATGTGGTATGCCCCTTCGAATCATGTAATTCATTCTTTTCTTTTATGTTATAATTAATTACCCCAAAAAAATCAAAAATTCTCATAATTAGGGTTAAATGACCATTTTGCCCTTAGTGCAGCAAAAAGTCATAAAAATCTAAAATTTGACACATGGACACCCTAAATTAGATATTTAAATAGAATTAAGTAACAAAAGACAAAATAACATCAAAAAATTACAAAAATACCCTTAGTGGCCGGCCACATTAGAGTTTGTGCCGAAAGAGTGACTTTTTGCAATTTTTAAGCTCAAAAATAAGAAAAAATTATATAAATTAAAAATTTTTATGACCCCAAGACTTTTTATATAAGTAATATACATAATATAATAATATAAGTTAACAAAAGCAAACAAGTTATCATTTAAAATAATAAATAAGTCAAAAAATCAATTCTAGTCAAACCAGCTTAATTTAGCTTAAAATCCTACACGTATTTAATTAATTGTTATAAAAATTATGATAATTCATGAGAAGACTAAACTAACCATAAACACATTAATATAATAGGTTTTAATAGGTTTAGATACCAAAAAGATATATAAAATTTATATTTTATGTATTTTCTTTCACAAAATGGTACCAAAACTCAATTTAAACCCTAATTAAATGCAAAATCCGATTTGGAGCCACCCAAACTTGCCCTAGCAGACTTCCCACCTGCAAAATCTGAATATATATTTCTCAAATATCACCCCTCCCATGCAACCAATAGGAATTAAAAAAAATTTAAATTAAAGCTACATGTAATTATTGTATCACCATTATAATTTTTCTATAATAACCAACACACCAAACACCTATTCTCTACATGCATTTTTGGCTGAGAGAGTGAGAGACCAAAAAATTTTAAGTGTTCTAAGAGAGAAGAAGGAAGGAAGAAGAATGAAGGAGCTAGGAGGGATCAAAGAGAAAGCATTAATGCTAAGTCACATTCTTCTTCAACCTTTTTAGCATCAAAAGAGGTAAATAAATCCCCTAAAACCTGCTGCTATACTCTCATGAAATAGCCTTCAATCCATCTTGTTAGCCCAAGGGCTTTTTATTTTGATTTTGATAATTTTAATAATTTATTTTTTAAGAATAAATGGATTTAAATGGATAATATTTTATATTTCCAAAATGAATGTGTTAATACATTTTGAACAAATATTTTGACACCTTAGCCAAAAGAAATGAATTAACTCTCAAAAGAATGAAAACACTCACATATTCTTAAATGAGAATATTCTGTGTTAAACTAAATTGAAAAATAAGTCAAATACTTTTAAAGCAAAGTACACATGAATCACATCATGTGTGTCAATCTCTTTGAACAAATGTTTTGACACTCTGACTATTCTATGAAGTTATCTTTCAGGTATCATAGTTAGTGTCGACCCAAAAAAATTTTGTGTCAACACAAAAGAGTCGTAGCTATCAGGACTCAAAATGAGTCAACACAAATAAGTTTTGTGTCGACACAAAAGTGTCTCACTCTTTTGGTATCCGAAAATTTGAGTCGACACAAATGGAAATTGTGTCGACACAAAACAACCGAGGCCACCTGTAGATTTCGAGGTGTCGACCCCAACTGAAGATGAGTCAACACAAAAGTCCCGAGGCTGCCTGAACAAATTAGTGTCGACATCAAAAAAGACATGAGTCGACACAAAATGCCTCCTCTCGGATTCGAAAGTGCATTTGAGTCGACACCAACTAAAGATGAGTTGACACAAAAGAATCGAGACTTCCTACAGAAATTCGTGTCGCACCAAAGGCAAATTGAGTCGACACAAAGTGGTTCCTCCGGATGCTGAAATTTCTAACAAGTTGACACTAGATCCAAATGTGTCGACACCATGATGTTGGTAAGGTAGAGTGTAAAATTGTGTCGACCACTTAGAATATTTGTGTCGACCCAACCACTTAAGCGATCCAGCCCTAGACACATTGTGTCAACACCAAAGACATTTGTATCAACACCTGCGACGAAAACTCAAACTCGCGGCAGATCTCAACGGTTGGATTTTTGGCATTTATTGCTCCCACTTACCTCCAACGGTCATGAATGCACAAGAGCTTATATAAGAAGTAACTTTTCAGCATTTAAAAAAATTGGAGACTTACATTTACTGTTCTATTGCTTGAATCAAACTCAGAATTCTCAAGCCCTCATTTATTGCTAAATCTCCAGCTCTTGTTCCTCATCTCTTTTTACCTTCTCTTTTATTGTAAATCTTTTCTGTAAAGAGAGTGATTGTTTTTTTTTTTGGGTAATTAAATGTAACATAAAAAAGAAAAAAATTACATGTTTTCAAGGGACATACCCCAGGAGATTACAACACTAACCAAACAAAACAAGAAACAATCAAAAACCACATGACCCCACGCACAATCCGCGTGGGGGAAAAACACCAAAACCCCGCAGGGAAGAGCTACCAACTTGCGGGACCAAAGGACCATTTTTTCTTTTCCTTACCACTGACTGCTTAGCCTGCTTACTCTCTCCATCAACTGGGGTCCCCAAATTCCTATCCCCACTATTTTTCTTTTTCGTTTTCTTATGCACAAGCACGCTGAAGGAGTTTGAAATAGGAGTTTCAGTTGTCGCTTGCTCCCTGTCACCCATCTCTGCTAAATTTGAAAATTCCATAGAAGCTTTATTTTTCCTAAGCATCTCACAATCACCCACATCCACATGTGAAGGATGAGCTACATACTCCATCAAAGAACCATCCTCCTCTTGATCCCTATTACCCACATCTGCGGGTTTTGTTAACTTCACTCCAACATCAACAGCTGTAGGCACATCAGCCACCTTGCTATTAGTTCCTTTTCCACATAACTTCGCCAAAGCCCACAACAGTTGTATCATCTGTCTCACAAGCCTTCCCCATGTTCATTGCAGCTACACTAGTGGGAGAGGCACAAGAGGAAAGAAAAGATGGACGGTCAGACCTACCAGCACCTTTGCCGACCCCATTTCCTCGACCGACTGGAGTTCACTCATCATGACACTCTACAGGCTGATTTTGACATTGGCTAATATCATGACCGAAAGCTTTACAATGAGAGCAAAGCGATGGTAGACCTTGATACTCAACACTAACTTCCACAACATCACCTTCACATTTAACCAAGGCTGAATGTGGTAACTCTTTAGCAGCATCAATTTCAATACAAACCCGAGCATATGAGATGCGTTGCTTTGTATCTGTGGCTTGATCTAGATAGAGAGGGGCACCAATAGCACTTGCTATTCTACTCATACACTCAGCATTCCAGAATTCAAGAGGAAGTTCATGGAATTTGACCCAAATAGGAATTTTAGAGATTGCCTCTTTTGAAAGCATAAGTCTCTTCTTCCATCGACTCAAGATCAAGAGCCTACCTGAGAAATGCCAAGGACCCTTGTCTAGGATGGTCTCCATAGCTTCTATACTACAAAATTTGAAAATGTAAAAGCCCTTGTCAATCCCATATACATCCACCAAACCCTCTTGCCCCCACAATGTTCTGGCTGTGGCTCTAACCAAACCAAAAGCCATGTCGA
>JAULJZ010192015.1:0-20832 GCA_032270985.1 Heliamphora pulchella | reverse complement strand
TTAAATTTTTAATTATATCATAATTTTATATTTAATTACTTATATGATAGTAGATCTTTTTAAAATTTAAAAAATACCAAATAAAATAAAAAAGATAATAGCAGTGCCAAATAAAATAGTCAAGACAAAGAATTAAAGAAAAAAGATACCAAAGTTAAGGGTTGTGTCAACTTAAATGATTTTAGAAAAAGATTTCAAGTCTAAATAATTAGTTGAATGAGTCAGCAAATTAAATATTTTAAACTTTTTAAATCTAAAATTCAAAAAAATTAAAATGATGTTTTGGAGTTCTGAAAGACATTCTCACAAAAACTTCTCTTTTGTTTTATATATATATATTTTTTGCTTCCATGCCATCACTTCAAGTAAACCCTTAAAAATAAAGTAGTATATTCTTTCTCTAAGTGTACTGTCACCTAACAAAAGAATAGTAGGTCTTTAACATGTTTTTAATTGCTAAAAATAAGTAGGTCATATACATAAAAAGATCCAACTAGTGATGTGTTCCCCACCATATAGGGGTATAATTTCTTTTGGCAAAACTGAACCAACTAAATAGGCCAAATTGACCAAACTAACCAAATCGATCGATGTTTCTAGTTACAACTAACTGCTAGCTACATGATTTTGGAAGAGAAGACAGTTCTTCCTATCTGTTGGTTTCATAGACATTTGGACAAGAATACAATCTTGCAAAAGACTTTTTTTTTTTTTATGTCTTCTTGTCTTCTAGTATGACATCTATTGGAAATAGAATATATGGGGGGTTGAGTTTAGCATTTCTTGCTTAGTTCCCATGTCCCAGTAAAAGGATTCAACTGATTCATTCATTTAGTTTCCATACAAGATCGGGCACTTGTAGACTCATCTTTTTTCTATCAACTCTCTTGATGCCCTCTATCTATGTCTATGCCTTAGTTTTCAGTTCTTCATCCCTAGTTTCTTACTATTCTCGATCTCACCTGACACTCTCCTATTCTCCTTTAATATCTCATATCTAACCCTCGCATTTCTAATTTCGTCTCTACCTTTGGTGTAGTCAACTTCTACTACGCGAGGCAAATCCCTAGCCCCATTTAATTTTGTAACAAGTGAACCACTGACCTAGTAACTTAAACAAAGAGCCTAAGAATGTAGTCCAAAATATTTAACTCCAAGTTATTAGTAGTAGTCTACAAGTTTTTTATATATCATACTTAATTTTTATCTCCAACCAATGTAAAATAAGATATCACAATAACCCATACTCAAATATGTTATGGCCTCGTTGTGTGGACTACTTTCTTCCCATATGATGTGAATAGCAGCTCGTTAGAGGACACAAAACAGCCTATAAGTGTGCAAAATGCATATAATTTTGAGGCCTCTACCCATCTTCAATGCCTTTGTTCCTCTATCCACACTACAACGGGGCCCTACATTAGAATCATGATTGGCTCAGATACTATTTATAATGATTCAAGTGGACAATTGATCCAATAACTTGAATAAAGAGTCTAAGAACGTGGCTCAAAATACTTAGACAAAAGTTATTAGTAGTAGTCTACAAGTTTTTCTATATCATGCTTAATTTCTATATAATACTGATGTGGAATGGAAATAAGTTTTGAACCTCATAGCTTTCCATACTAAGAATCATGGTCACCAATACTTGCTTTCTAATGTGTGAGTAAAAGAATGCACAATGGTGAAAGCCAATAATTTGTTTGGATTTCCTAATATGTCATATGAATTTTACTTGAATTTGATCTTACTAATGATCTTTTATTTTGTCAGAAGGTTAGTGCCATATTCGTTTTCTATTTAAAGCAAAAAAAGAGAAAGAAAGGAAAGAGTCCTCGAACTCAATTCAGAAAATCTTCCCCGCACATATGACATATTTGATCTTTGTTTGTATTGATTTGGGAGAGGAATAAAGAGCACCCACTTTGGCCTCTTGATTTCTTCATTTAGACAATTGAGGTGTGTATCAACTATCTATCTATCTATATTGCATTAAATAGAGAAGAATCGAGATTCTAGTCAAGAGATCATATTCAATCCCTCACAATGGAGCTGAAACAACCACACGAAATTCAAACTGCCAAGTTTGACTTTATTCAATTACTCAACGGTATGTCCCAGTTTTGTAAAAGTAGAAACCGATACTTTCGATTTGGGTAATAAATTTACCAAAATCGATCAAAATTGAACTGATTAACCCTATCTCCATGTGTAGCTCAACCATATATACTTGGTTGGTCAAATTTATTAATGAGTGAATGAGAGTTTAACTTGTGTCATTTGAAAATAGTGAAATTGGTAACGAAAGATGGTTATCCTACTGTAGGTACCTAATTTTCAAAAAATAGCTTTAATAATGAAAATCTAAGATATCTGCAACTAGAAAATGAGTCATCACTTGGCTTTTAAAAAGGTACCGAGAAATCCTAAAATGAGATTCAAAGTCTGGGAGCTAAGTTACGAAAGTGAAAGGTATTAGGCTCTACCTTTCACCTGACCACAAGATGTAGACACCCCATTTTGACCGACTATAATGCACAGACCCACCGCTTAATCACGCTTGATGATGAAATATAATTTTAAGAACAAGTATGGGCATAAGTTCTTGATCTACGTAATCCAATCTTTTCAACTTTAAGATCTTTCGGAAGGATGCTTGCCCTTCCTTACTTAATAGGAAGATGGAGCACACATTGCTGAATAAGCTCATTCAAGTGTGTGTGAAGGACGCGTAAACAACCAAATTCTTGCCAAAAATATCATGCGGCAAGGCCTCCCTATTAAAAATAAGGGTGTCAAGAAATGTTAGAAATGTCCACTCCTTTGGTAGGATTTTCTTTCAAAATGCTGCATTATGTAGAATGGCAGATCCATCGTCTATTCCCAAAGTCTTTGTCAAATGAAGAAACGTAGCTTCAAAGACGTGATTGCTACGATTAAGAGTTGCTTAACATCATTAAGAAACAAGAGATTAGAAGATATGGTGGAGGATAAAGTCAAAAGTGAATTAACCACCACTAGGATTTGATCATAGCCATAATAAAGTGTAAAGAGGCAAAGGCAATGGTTTTTAGATTTGGTGAACATGAGATGTGTCCCACACTTGAAGAAGCACATCGAATTTTGGAGATATCCCGTAATGTTCTTTTTGTAGCTGGAGAAGGACGGCCTCGAGAGAGCAGATGACCAGTAGAGTAGGTGCTCCATATCGTTCATACTATTTAGGTGTAAGGTAATTATAGTGCTATCAAATGAGAAGTATGGAGGTCGTCCCTCACCCTTCTTTATTGGAGCGGTGCTACCTATAAAACGAGAATGCTCACCCTTTTTTAAAGTCCTTTTATAGATTTTGAGTCATGAATAGAGTTGTGTCAAGCAATATAGATCCCCACAACTTCTCTATCTCTTTATAAAAAAGCCCTTTTAGTAAAGCTTTGGGCCTATAAAGTAAAAGAAAGTGCAAATCTTGAGTGTTTAGACAAGAAATAAAGGTTTTGCAGCAAGTTGAATTGTACTAAAACAAAAAAATTGTCTTTTTTCTTAGCTTCTAAGTCTACTTAATAATCTAATCTGCTATGTGTAAACTGAACTCTACACACCAAATTATATATTGTGTTGAATAAAAGGCACACATGCATAACATTAATAAAGTCACCCGAAAGTCTCATTTGTCCAAATGCCTCATTTGTTTTCAATCCTTTTTCATCAATCTCTTTTCGACACTCATTTTTACATATCTCGACGCTTGTTTGGGGTCGTTCAAAATTCAAGTGTGATGTTGGCACTTGAAAGTTTTTATTTCCAAGCTTAGATGAATCCAATTTACCTTTGGAACTCTTGAACATACTCTGAAAAAGCTATAAAAAACAACCTCTAAAATCTCGTAAGGCTAGACTAGCTATTGGGGCACGATCCACATGGCCAAATTAGCCATCTAGGGGCTCACCACCTGGTTGTTATGTTTTTTCCTTTTTTTTGAATTAAGATTACATTTTGGCTTGTCCCACATCGGTTGGCAACCGTAAAATTCAATTTATTAAAATCTATATAAATGCCCCCTCATAACCCTTTTCAATTCATTTATAATTAGTTTGATTCAATACTAAGCTAGTGCGTGCTTTTGTATTCTCGAAGAACTTAGTCAATTCATGAGTTTGAAACTTCAAGTATTCAACCAAATTCATGTAGTTCGTGCTTAATACTTCAAGTATTATTTTTTAGCCTTGTTTTAGGCCCTCGAGTGTTGAGGAGTTTGAAGAAAGGAGCCATTTGGGTTTGAGTTCAAGTTCGTAGTCCTGATGGCACGCTATAAGGTTAACCGGTGGTGTACGGGTTAAGGTAAGTCTTTTTCTTTTTTCTTTTTTCTTTTAGTCTTTGTATTTGTTTTTAATATTTTAACAAAGTATTAGTTCAGTGTTTAATTATTTATAATTTCTTTAATTTTTTTACGCGTGGCTCGAAAATGAGCATGTTTAGGGTTTAAACCTTAAAATTCTCATTTTTTTAATCAAAACATTAATTTCTCTTTCTTTTTAGACGGGATTTACATGCTAGTTTAGATGAATATATCTTTTTCAAACAACATCAAAATCTTTACAAGAGCACTCTTTGGCTAAATCTAAGAAATAATTTGATTTGATCATAGCTTGCTTTGTAGGGATGTAGACAGGGATTGAAACATAGAAATCGTAGCCAGATAGGGATTCTTCCAAAGGGCAAACGTCCATTACCTATTCCAGCATCCAAAACAAATCGAAGGTCATCCCGAATAGTATTGGGGATGATTGGTTATAAATCTCTAGAACCTAGTTTGCAAGTTAGTATCTTTGTTTTTCTTTTTGCATGCGTGGGACAATAGTATGGCCTGATCCCTCTTGTTTTCTTATAAAATGTGTGTTTTCAAAATGTGAGCCTACCTAGTTAGTTGCATTGCATTCACGCGTTATTTAGGTATATAGGCGTAATCTTTCGAACCATCGGTGATAAGTAAAGGCTAATCATAAGGTTAAGCAGAGTGGGTATGTATGCCCCAAAACCCGGGGTCACGTGAAAATCCACCACACACCAGTTTTATGAAAATATAAGTTTTCATACATTGAAATCTGCTTGTTGAAACCACTGGAATACCCAACAAAGATATCTCTCATATATAAAAACATACAGTTCCAACATGCACACAATATATCGCCTTACGGCGTACAACAACTGCCTTCAGGATCAGGCATACCAAAAAGAAGAAAAATCATAAAAGTCTTCCGCCACCACAGGCACCTCCAAAGCTACTCCTCATCCACATCATCACCTGAAAAAGGTTTTACAGAAAATTTTCACCCATGAGCTGAAGTCCAATAGAGACAGATAGTAACCTGTAAAGCAGGAAAATATGCAACCATACGAGTGGGAGCTAAACTCAACCACAATCCAAAAAGGATTTTTCATAAATCCAAAGTTTTCCCATCAGATCACACAAGTCTCCCAAAATGGTTTTATTAACATAAAATTCTATTTTCATCCTTCAAATCATGTGATAAAAATATTGCAAATAACCAACCACAGTTAAGAAAAAATAGTAATCAAAACATTGTTTTCTCACGGAATGTACAATCGTGGAAAAGAAGAAGAATATGATCCAATGTACCGACTCTATCACACGACAGAGGTAACAACGATATACCCCTGCCCATTATCTAATCCTCATTTATCATGGGACCAGTTAGATAAACACAAGTTCAATACGAAGCACCATAACATAAAGCTCAATTGGCGGGCCCGAAATCTGAGCATACAGAGCACCCAATCACTCAATTTACGGGGACTAATTCAAAGGTACAGAGCATCTACGCTGCACACATTTTCAGACTTACACTGAGGGTAACTCGTGCCAAATACCCATCTTCTCGGTACATCTAGATAATCTTCTAAAAACCGAACTGTAGCATCAACTACAAAATCTTTTTGTAAATATACATTGTGCACGTATATAGATTCATCCATCAACATGGAGACCAATAAAACCTTTCAAAATGTTTTCCCATAAAGCAGTTATACAACGCATGTATAAGCAAGAGATCCAATTCATGAACCATGGAGATCAAACCAACCAGATATGTAAAACAAAACATATTTTCATGCAAACATTTTAGAAAGTGAGACTCAACCCAAGGGTTAGCTTCAAACCTCCAATAAACACGTTTCGCCCCAAGATTTTCATAAAAATCTCCTTTTGCAAATCATCCTTTGTCCAAACAAACCACCAAAACCATCAAAACCAACACCAAGCACTCACACAGGGATTCAGTAGACTGGCCCAAGCCCCCAGACGACTGAAATGCTCACTGGAAAAGAAGGGACTAAAACAGAAACAATTTCAGTCGACTGACCTCCCAGGTCCAGTCGACTAAACTCATAGCATGATGATCCAGTCGACTGAACTCATGAGTTCAATCGACTAAACTCACCAGAAAGTATTTTTGAGCTACGATTTTTGCATGTTTTTGCTTCCAAACCTCAAAGCGAATCCCCAAACATCCACCAACATCAACACACCCAAGCCTCGCGCCAAAATCTCGAAAGAAAATTCTCAAAACACACTTCCATCCACCGAAAATGCCGAAAAATTATTTTAAATCAAAACCAGATCCAAAACATAAGTCACCTTTTCATGAGTTTTTAAACGGTAGAAATGCACAAGATTATATATTACACCCTTATACAGCAGTAGAATCTGAGATCCTATCTCGTTGGGTCAAAAACCAGATGCCTTGATCTACGTGTAAATTCGAGCTTCGTCGAAATCAAATTTCGTCCAGATGGATGCGTAGACCACGAAGCCAATAACAAGGATCCGCTGTTGGATCGTTGAAAACTGAGCCCCGGGCCCCCGAGAAGTTAGAGAGAAGGCAGAGAGAATTTGGAGAAAACTTAAGAGTTAAGTTTTGAAAATATCTTTTGAAAATTCTAACTCCAAATATTTATAGGCCTCCAAAATATCTTTTTTTTTAAATTTTCAAAATTCGCACAGAAACTCCCTACAATCCCGAGAAGTAACCCCACATGTTCAGTTAAACCAAAACAGGCATCAAAACACATATAAGCATATTAAGGCTAAAATGCCAAAACGTGTACAAAACATTGAACATGCATATATATCAAAAATGAAACGGTACCGGGTCTTACAACTCTCCCCCCTTAAGAAATTTTGCCCCCAAAATTCACTACCAGGTCACGACATAAACAACTCCGGGTATCTCGCACGAACCCTAGACTCAAGCTCCCAAGTCGCTTCCTCAACCTCGTGATGAAGTCACTGAACTTTGACATAAGCAATCATTATCCCCCGCAACACATGTTCTTTCATATCCAGAATCTTCACAGGATGCTCCTCATACGTCACATCCTCATAAACTCGCAACTTAGTCCAATCTAACACATGAGACGGATCCGGCTCATACCTCTGAAGCATAGAAACGTGAAAGACGTTGTGCACAGATGCTAACTGAGGCTGCAAAGCCAGACGGTATGCTACCGCCCCAATCCTTTCCAAGATCTCGAACGGTCCAATAAAACGTGGTGATAGCTTCCCGCTACGATCAAACCTCATCAACCCTTTGCGAGGTAAAACCTTTAAAAACACATGATCCCCCACAGCAAACTCTAACGGTTTCCTCCTCCGATCAGCATAACTCTTCTGGCAGCTCTGAGCTGTCACCAGTCGCTGACGAATCACTATAATCACCTCTATCATTTCCTGCACTAGATCGGGTCCCAAAACAACCGTTTCTCCCACCTCTGTCCAACACACAGGGGAACTGCACGGTCTACCATACAAAGCCTTATACGGTGTCATCCCAATATTGGACTGATAGCTATTGTTGTATGAAAACTCTGCCAATGATAGATGATCCTCCCAAAAATCCCAAAAATCAAGCATACTGGCTCTCAGCATGTCCTTCAAAATCTGAATGGTCCTCTCAGATTGACCATCGGTCTGAGAATGAAAAGTTGTACTAAAGGTCAAGCTCATTCCCAAAGCTACCTGAAGACTCTGCCAAAAGCGCGATGTAAAACGCGGGTCTCGATTAGAAACGATAGTCACAGGAACTCCGTGTAGTCGGACTATCTCCTGAACATACAACTTACCCAATCTATCCACCGAATCTCTTACTCGAATGGGAAGAAAATGTGCTGACTTCCTCTAGCTATCGACCACAACCCAAACCGCATCATGTCCCTTCGGCGAGCGTGGAAGTCCTGATACAAAATCTATAGTGACATTCTCCCACTTCCACTTAGATACAGGCAATGGCTGCAACAATCCTGTAGGTCTCTGGTGTTCCACCTTTACTTGCTGACAAGTAAAGCATCGAAAAACGAATCGGATCACTTCCCTCTTCATCCCCGTCCACCAGAACTGACAGCGTAGATCATGATACATTTTCATGCCTCCCGGATGCACTGCAAGACGTGAGTGATGAAACTCATGTAGCACCTCTGCTAAGCACGACTCTGGCACAAATATTCTCTCTGACAACCTCAAACTCTAATCTGAACTCACCGCCCATCCTGTTGTGTTTGTCCCACTAGCAATGCGGTCCAGTATCACCTGAGCCTCCTGATCGGTCCTCTGGGCCTCCAACACACGTGTAACTAATGCGGGCTGTGAAGCAACTGAATATAAGGTTGCACCTCCCATTGTCTCCCCGAGACACAGATCAAACTCCCAACATCTCCCAGCATACCCCATTCTCGTATAGCCACAGAGGCTAACAAACCATGAGACCTCCTACTGAGTGCATCAACTACGACATTTTTCTTACCCGGATGGTACTGCAAATCGAAGTCGTAGTCTTCTAACAACTCCATCCACCGTCGTTGGCGAAGACTCAAGTTCTTCAGTGAAAACCAGTACTTTAGGCTCTTGTAATCAGAGAAGACCTCGAAACGCTCACCATAGAGATAGTGACGCCATGTCTTTAAGGCAAAGACCACGGCTGCTAACTCCAGATCATGTGTCGGGTAGTTCCTCTCGTGTGTCTTCAATTGCCGGGATCCATAAACTACAACCTTGCCTTCCTGCATCAGAACGCAACCCAAACCCTCATGTGAAGCGTCGCAATACACAGTGTAACCCAAACCTCGCTCAGGAATAATCAAAACTGGTGCACTGGTCAATCTCTTCTTCAGCTCTTGGAAAGCTGACTCATAGGACTCGCTCCACACAAACGTGACTCCCTTCCGCGTCAAATGCGTCATCGGTGCTACAAGCCTAGAGAAGTCCTGCACAAACCACTGATAATAACCCGCTAGACCCAGAAAACTACGGATCTCAAAAACATTCTTCGATCGCTGCCAATCCGTCACTGCATCAGTCTTCGTCGAGTCCACTGATACCCTATCCTTCGACACCACGTTTCCAAGGAATCTCACCTCTGACATCCAAAACTCACACTTCTTGAACTTCGCATACAAGCGATGTTCTCTCAGAAGTTGTAAGACAACATGCAGATGCTCCTCGTGCATCTCCCTCGTGGATGAATAGATCAGAATGTCATCCAAGAATACCACCACAAAACTATCCAGAGAAGGGTGGAAGATACGGTTCATCAAACCCATAAATGTAGCTGGAGCGTTCGTCAGACCGAACGTCATAACCAGAAACTTGTAGTGACCATAGCGAGTTCGAAAGGCGGTTTTCGCTATGTCCTCGTCCCTAATCCTCAGCTGGTGATACCCTGACCTCAAGTCAATCTTCGAAAAGCAGCGCGATCCCTTCAGCTGATCAAACAGGTCATCAATCCTAAGCATACGATACTTATTCTTCACGGTTACCTGGTTCAGCTTCCTATAATCTATGCACAATCTCAAGGATCCATCCTTTTTTTTCGCAAAAAGAGCAAGAGCTCCTCAAGGCGATGTACTCGGCCGCACAAACCCCTTGTCTAGTAACTCCTGCAACTGCACCTTGAGTTCTCTCAACTCAGTCGGTGCAAAACGGTACGATGGCATAGAGATAGGAGCAGTTCCTGGAACAAGATCAATGGAAAACTCCATATCTCGACTCGGCGATAACTCAAACAAATCATCAGGAAAGACATCTGGATATTCACAGACCACAGGGGTTAACTCCCCTCGAACCCCACTCAGATCATCTAATCTGAGAGCAGAAAAGAGGAAACCCAAGTTCCCTTGAACCCGAGCCACACCGGGCATTGACACTAAGCCCTCATCTCGATCACCCACAAAGTAAAAGCAGTCACCCTCAGGCGTACAGATCGACACTCTCCGTCGTTCACAATCTATATAGGCACGGTAGGTAGTCAACCAGTCTATCCCTACGATGACATCAAACGTGGTCATGTCTAAAATGATAAAATCAAACTCTAAACAACGACCGACGACTTCCAGCACGTAGGATCTACAAATAAGGCTCAGCGTCACACTCCCACTAACTGGGATCTCCACATACAAGGTACTACCTAACCAGTCCATTTCCAACCCCAATGCAGATGCAAAAGCAGAGAAAATAAAAGAATGTGATGCTCCCGTGTCGATGAGAACACTGGCCCATGATCTAAAGACTAGAAGAGTACCTCTGATCATGGCTGGAGTAACAGCAGCATCAGACGCCACTGGTGCTTTGGAAGCACTGTGATCAGTAAGAACATAAGCCCTAGCCTGTGGCAGTTTGGTCTGTCCACCATAACCTTGAGTCGATGGCTGCCTCACCGACTGTGCCGAACCACCTCCTTCCGCAAACCTCGCTGTCTACGACCTAGGCTGCTGCGGAGCCTGTCGCCTATGTACTGATGAAGCAGCTGGTGTTGCTGTCGCACCCTGGGCATTCCCTTCTTTGGGACAGAGTCTGCGAATATGCCCGGACTAACCACATCCAAAACAGATAGGTGGGTCTCTCGCCTGTAACTGGACGGGCGCTGAACTCTGAGTCAGGCCCTTCTGCGGGCACTCAACTGAACGATGCCCTGGCTGTCTGCATCGATAACAAATCAACCCTCTTTGCTCTGACCTTCCTATCGAAGCCACTGAAGGTGCAGGTGTAGATGACTGTGGTTGATACGATCCGACAAAATGGGAGCTAGGTTCAGACGACCTCTGGCGCTTATTCCTGCGCCCTTGAAGCTGTGTATCCCCACTGCTCTGCTGGTTCTTACCCTCTCTAATCCTACGGCTATCTGCCAACGAGTTTTCTACCTGTATAGCAGCTTTCACCATCTTGATATACACCTCCACATCCAGAGCTGCAACTCTATCCTTGATCACTGGTCGAAATCCCCTCTCAAACCTCCGAGTACACAACTCCCCTGTCGATACCATCTCTGGTGCAAACCGTGACAGATTCGTGAACTTGGCCTCATACTGGACCACAGAAAGGTTCCCTGAACAAGAGAGAGGAACTCCTCTCGGTAAGTATCCCTTGAAGATCTCAAAAAATACTTCTCCAAGAAGACTCTCGTGAATGCAGCCCACGTGTCATCCATAGTGGTCTTGGCGAACTTCCACCACTCTCTAGCATCTTTCCGCAGTTGGAACGCTACCAACTTTATGCGCAGAGCATCCTCCTTGATATCCAAAGTATCGAAGATCGTCGTGGTCACTTCTAATCACTCAGTTGCCACCTTGGGGTCCGGCTCTCCAGAAAAGGTTAGAGGATCCAACCGCCGAAACTCCCTCATGGCCACAGAAGCCCTTGGCTCAGGAACCCTCACACTAGCCCTGGTAGCTTCAGCCATCGCTCGCATAGTAGCTAACATCTCATGAACAACATCAGCGCCGCCCATGTCAGCACCACCCACTTGTTCCTGTGGGGTAGGAATGTTTCCTTCCTCTGGAACCTGAGTATAAGCACGTCCTTGGCCACGTCCTCGGCCTCGGCCTCGACCCCGTCTCCGCACTCCCCGCATAGACATAATTCTATAGGAAGCAATATAAATAGGATAAGCTCTCCTACAACATGTTACTACGTAACAGAAACACATAGTCATGCTATCACATAGCCACATAGGATCATGTAAACACGTATCACATTCCGAGGAGAATCAACAAGACGGACTTGTCAATTTGGATAACCTATTCAAATTCCCTGCTAGAAAATACGTCGGCCAAACGCGTTTCTAACTTGGCTTCCAAATCTGTTATTCCAAATGCCCTAAGGCAACACTCATCAATCCTGAAATTCAACCTCCATACCCACATATATATGACTATCATGCTCAGAAAGCTATTAGCATGCTATAAAGCAATGCTTAAACACATGCAAGCAAGCATACACAATCCACCTCACTAGGTGATAAACCCCTCTTCCCATGACTCTTAAGTATTCAAACCCAGAGCTTTGATACCAAGTTGTCACGCCCCAAAACCCGGGGTTACGTGAAAATCCACCACACACCATTTTTATGAAAATATAAGTTTTCATCCATTGAAATTCGCCTGTTGAAACTACTGGAATACCCAACAAAGATATCTCTCATATATAAAAATATACAGTTCCAACTTGCATACAATATATCGCCTTACGACGTACAACAACTGCCTTTAGGATTAGGCATAACAAAAAAAAGAAAAACCATAAAAGTTTTTCGCCACCATAGGCACCTCCAAGGCTACTCCTCATCCACATCATCACCTGAAAAAAGTTTTACAGAAAATTTTCACCCGTGAGCCGAAACCCAATAGAAACAGATAGTAAGCTGTAAAGCAGGAAAATATGCAATCATACGAGTGGGAGCTAAACTCAACCACAACCTAAAAAGAGTTTTTCACAAACCCCAAGTTTTCCCATCCGACCACGCAAGTCTCCCAAAATGATTTTATTAACATAAAACCCTGTTTTCATCTTTCAAACCATGTGATGCAAATATTGCAAATAACCAACCATAGTTAAGGAAAAATAGTAATCAAAACATTGTTCTCTCACGGAATGTACCATCGTGAAAAAGAAGAAGAATATGATCCTATGTACCAACTCCATCACATGATAGAGGTAACAACGATAGACCCATGTCCATTATCTAATCCCCATACATCATGGGATCGGTTAGATAAACACAAGTTCTATACGAAGCACCATAACGTAAAGCTCAATTGATGGGCCCGAAATGCGAGGGTACAAAGCACCCAACCACTCAATTTACGGGGACTAACCCGAAGGTACAGAGCACCTACGCTGCGCACGTTTTTGGACTTATACTGAGGGCAACTCGTGCCAAATAACCGTTATCCCGGTACATCTAGATAATCTTTTAAAAACTGAACTGTAGCATCAACTACAAAACTTTTTTGTAAATATACATTATACATGTATATAGATCCATCCATCAACATGGCGACCAATAAAACATTTTAAAATATTTTTTCATAAAGCAGTTATACAACGCATGTATAAGCAAGAGATCCAATCCATGAACCATGGAGATTAAACCAACCAGATATGTAAAACAAAACATATTTTCATGCAAACATTTTAGAAAGTGAGATTCAACCCAAGGGTTAGCTCCAAACCTCCAATAAACACGTTTCTCCCCAAGATTTTCGTAAAAACCTCCTTTTGCAAATCGTCCTTTGCCCAAACGAACCACCCGAACCATCAAAATCAACACCAAGCACTCACACAGGTATTCAGTCGACTGGCCCAAGCTCCCAGTCAACTGAAATGCTCACTGGAAAAGAAGGACCAAAATAGAAACAATTTCAGTCGACTGACCTCCCAGGTCTAGTCAACTGAACTCATAGCATGATGATCCAGTCGACTGAACTCATGAGTTCAGTCGACTGAACTCACCCAAAAAGTGTTTTTGAGCTACGATTTTTGCATGTTTTTGGTTCCAAACCTCAAAACAAACCCCCAAACATCTACCAATATCAACACACCCAAGCCTCGCGCCAAAACCTCGAAAGGAAATTCTCAAAACATACTTCCATCCACCGAAAACAGCAAAAAATAGTTTTAAATCAAAACCAGATTTAAAACATAAATCACCTTTTCATGCGTTTTTAAATGGTAGAAATGCACAAGATTACATATTACACCCTTATATAGCAGTAGAATCTGAGATCCTACCTCGTTGGGTCAAAAATTTGACGCCTCGATCTACTTGCAAATTCAAGCTTCGTCGAAATCAAATTCCGTCCGGATAGATACGTAAACTACGAAGCCAATAATAAGGATCCGCTGTTAGATCATTGAAAATCGAGCCCCGGGCCCCCGAGAAGTTAGAGAGAAAGCAGAGAGAATTTGGAGGAAACTTAGGAGTTTAGTTTTGAAAATATTTTTTGAAAATATCTAACTCCAGATATTTATAGGTCTGCAAAAATATCTTTTTTTTTAATTTTTAAAATTCGCACAGAAACTCTATACAACCCCGAGAAGCAACCCCGCATGCTCAATTAAATCAAAACACTTATAAGCATATTAAGGCTAAAACGCCAAAACGTGTACAAAACACCGAACATGCATATATATCAAAAATAAAACGGTACAGTGTCTCACAGGGTGCCTAACTCCTTCCCACTCTTAACCCCCGAACCCATTATGTGGTGATGAAAGAGCTGAGGTTAATCTAGAGTCAATGCATTGGTTCTTAGACATTAAAACCAAGTGGTAACTTCAACTTTGTTTTGGACTTTCATTTTATGACCTAAAAACTGCACATCAAAATTGATGGAGGTCATTTGAATTAAGAAATTATTGTCTTATTGAAATGTTATAGTTTAAGCAGGTATGCTAGCTAGAGGGCTTTCTCATGGGGAATCCTCCCTGAAATTCCCAAGAGAGATGGGGTATCATTACAAGGTCAATCTCTACTTAAATAGTTTTGAGTATTTAAATATTTTTAAATAATTAATTTATAAAATAGTTACTAGTTCTTAGTCCCTTCATAAATGATGACAGTATAGTAAATAAATAAATAAAAATAAAAGAAAAAGAGAAGGAAATAAAAAAAACTTAAGTGCAAAAAATAATGGAATGTTCTGAAAATAAACTGCATGGTGGCTGCAGATATGGATCAACGGCCATCAATCTAGTGCATGTAAAATTGGTAGTTGCCACTATAGTTCATGCACAGAAACTTTATTTGACATAAATAGGCAGAAAAATGTTATGCAAGAAGAGTAAACATGAAGTTATCTAAATAGGGAGTACTAATAGATCAAAGAAATACAAAAACTTAATAACGACTGCAATACTAGAGTGACGATCATCATTGTAATGTCTCTGAAAAAAAATACAATTAATTAAATTAAATTAATAATAATTATTATGATAATAATATTATTAATGAGATATTGATTACGACCGTTATAATTAAATACGACAATTATAATGCTCATTAAGATAATAATAATAATAATAATAATAATAATAATAATAATAATAAAAATTTAATACGGAAATAATTATGATGTATATATGAATAATAAAAATAACGATTATAATATAAATATAAATAAATATAAAATTTATTAAAGGTATTAAGAATGGTTGTTAATGTGTAACTGGATAGTTATCACAATTAATATTATTGTGTAACTGGTGGAGCTATTAAAAGGACTAATAAGATTTATTTATGTTGTAACCGTCAGGCTCCAAAATAGTATATATACATGTATAATAATAATATTTAATTAATTATAAATAAATAATGATAATAAGTAGTTATAATAATTGTGCTAATTGTCGGTTACGGCCGTTACGTATATAAACATATTATTTAATTAAAAATTTAGTACGTGCATAATAATACTTAATTATTGTCATTAATAAATAAATAAATATATATATATATAATAAAAATAATAATATTTATTAAATACAAAAACTTATTAAGAGAATTAACATTAGTGCCTAACGGTGGTTTAAAAGCAATTAAAAGCAGCCTCAATCAGTATATATATAGTTCCTTAGCCTCAATCAAGATATGATTCGGTTAGTTGCTAATTGCCTGAGGGGTATTACGATTAGGGATAAGAGAGCCTCAGGAGTTTTGAGATTAGGGTTAGGGAGAGAAAAGAACAAAAAAGAAAGAAAGAACAAAAAAAAAAGAAAGAAGCAGCGCCGCACCCCCCCGACGCCTCTGCACCACATCCACCGGCGCCGACGCACCGCCGCCGGCAACACCAGCGCCGGCGCCACCTCCCACTGTCGCCGCCCTCACTGCCATTCTGCCACCGTTCACACCTGTCATTGCCGCCCCTCGCCGTCGTTCCGCCGCCGGACTCTCTTTCTCTCTGTCTCGGGTTATCTCTTTTTCTCTCTTTCTCTCTGTCTATATATATATATACTCTCTCCCACCATCACCACCATTGCGCCGCAGCAGCACCACCATCGAACACCCCTTTGCCGCAGCTCCCGCCCACCAAACCGCATGCACCGTGTATGCATGGGGGGAACCATTGTGTGTGTGTGTGTGTGAGTGTTCGGCTATGTGTGTGTGCGGTTTGAATTGCCATGTGTGTGTGTGTGTGTGTGTTTGAATTTTCTATGAGATGCTGTGTATGTATTTTTTCCTTTAGGAAGGATGCATATGTAATTGTGTTTAACAAACCCCTGTGTGTGTGTTGGTTGGGATCTTTTTATTTGCTGTATATTTTTAACCATTTGTTGTTTGTAAGACTAAATTTTAATTGATGATTATAAAGATGATAAAAGAAATTTTATAAGCTTAAGATAATATTCTTTCTATAAAATAAGAAATTGTTTTTAAAAAAAAATGAATAAATCAAAAAGATTTTAGATCATCTCTCTTGATTTATTAAGTAATAAAGGTTTTCTTGTATCAAAATTTTTGAAGTTTACATTCTAAAGTAACTTGAACCAATTTTAAATAAGTAAATCAAGATTTTACAAAAGTCTCATTTGGGTTAAAATTTCTGTCTTTACATAAGTTTTATTTCGATAAAAAAAAATAAAGAATTTTATTTTAAAGATCAAAACAGAATAAAAAGTTTTAGACTAAATTTTTAAAACAAATAAAGTTAAAGTTTAGAAATAAGAAAATAGAGTAATTTAACGAGCTATGAGAATTTTCCTGATATTAGTATTTTTGTGTGTTTATTTAGATCGGAAATTCCAGGACAAGGGCTAACTGACTGGATTTGATTTAATTTGTGAGTTTTTAGATATTTTATTTTCTTGTCTTTTCTTCACATGTTTATGAGATCTCAAAATGAAAACTAAGTTATGAATGCTTGCTATATTTTTATCGGGTCAGTAAGCTTATATTTTGGATTCTTGATTTTGTTTTTAACATGTTTATAAGATCTCAAAATGAAAATAAAAATTAAGCCATGAATGCCTGTTATATTTTTCGGGCTAGTGAGCCTCTAAACTCATGAGTTTCGAATACACGATAAATGTATTGATAAAAGTTCAGAAAGTCCCTACTCTGGGGGGATAGTAAAGATACCGAAAGGTCCCTACTCGGGGGACAGGAAAATAATACCAAAAGGTCCCTACTCTGGGGGGACGGAAAAAGAATACCAAAAGTCCTTACT
Organism: Heliamphora pulchella; assembly: GCA_032270985.1. Classification (NCBI taxonomy): domain Eukaryota; kingdom Viridiplantae; phylum Streptophyta; class Magnoliopsida; order Ericales; family Sarraceniaceae; genus Heliamphora; species Heliamphora pulchella. Next base: position 3,318 of record JAULJZ010192015.1, on the reverse strand, counting down.
CGGTGGGACAGAAAAATAATACCAAAAGGTCCCTACTCTAGGGGGCCGAAAAAAGAATACCAAAGGTCCCTACTCGGGGGAACAGGACAACAATATCGAAAGGTCCGACTCGGGTGCAGAAAAATACCGAGGGTTGGATGGAATAAGGATGAAAATCAGTATGATATTTGGTACAAAGTAAAAAGCTCTAATTATATAAAGTTAAATTTGAATAATTCATGGCAAATTAGAAATCTTGATATCTTTGAATTCACACTAGTGTGGCTAATGGATATTAACATTTTTCAGGTGACGCATGACGGAACAAAAGAAGTGGTACCCGAGAAAGAAATAATTACTTTATTTATATTTTCATATTTTATGTGTAATTTCGGTGATTTGCTTTTCTGTATTTAGTACTTGGATATATGTTTTAATAATGTTGGATATTATTTCACTATTAGTAAGCTCTGAAATTTTCTTTTGAAATGAGATTTTAGGAAAGTTTAATTAACTTGTCTTCTCTTTTCATAAAAAAAAAAGTATCGTCGGCAATTTACAAAATGAAGTGAAAGTTATTTAATAAAAATAGAGGCCTTTAGTGAGTTTTGACTCACTGGCCGGTTACGGACGCCATATTTAAGAATGGGTCATGACAATCATTGTGGTGGCATTCGAAATGACGGCCATAACTATAGAATTGCGACCGCCACTGTGGTTCTGTCACAGTGAGTGTAGTGTAGGAGATTGGATTTTTAACTTAAAACTTTACGCTTGCAGCATGCCTTGGCTTAGAAGGACTTGAAAATGGTTACTACTTATCACACCGGAATGGAGATACTCTCTAACTTCACATAAGACATACACGAGTAATGATACTTGTAGAGTTTCAAGGGCCCGGTTGCTCAGAATTTGGATGATGAAAATGAGGGTGAACCCCTTTATTTCTAGTGTAAGGGAACCCTTAAGGTTCCCATCACTTGGGGCTGCTAATGAGGGGGCGGTAGATTTGAATTTGCAATGCTCCCCTTATATGATACTACAATCACATCCTTATGATTGTGTAGTTAGTGATTAAACTTGTTGCCGCAAGAACTAGACTAACGGCTATAAGAATGGAATGAAAATCACTAATTTAGACAAACTAGATTGATGATCGCAAGAACAATTCTTGTATCCATTAATGCAGATGTCTTGAACTTGCAGCCATTGTCATGAAACCTATGGTTGTTGGCATGAAACCTGCGATCGCAGATCTATGAATCTTAGGCTTCATGGTATTTGGGTTTTGAAAAAGGGTTGGGTTTAAAGGTTTGATTAAGTGCCCGAGAACATGGTTTAGGGTTCTAGTAGGGACCTTGAGGGTTATGGTTCGCCCATGTATATTTATTCATTATTGGGAGGTTCTACTTGTTAAGGTTGTATATTAAAAATCATGTATTGAATTTTAGGTATTGTTTTTATTTATTAATAAAAACTATTTTTTCTTTTTTAATGAGAATTTGTAAGAGCAATATATGTGTTTATTTATTTGTATGAGCAATATTTATTTATTTATTAATATAATCTGGTCTGTATAGTTCGCCTACACAAGGAAGACCATATTATCGATTCTTATGAAATATAAGTTTTTGGTTTACAGTTTTAAATGGAATTGGACACACCATCGATAAGGTTGTAACACAATGTGTTCTTGCTGTCGTGTGCTTGCTGTGTTCTTGCTGGCCTGTTTCATCTTGCTCTTCGTTATTCTTCATTCTTTCCACTTTCGATTACATAGAAATCAAAATACAAGAACTTGGAATCAAAAAATAATTAATTTACATTGATTTTATGCCTTCGAGGAATTCACAATCAACTATCATTGTCACGACCCGAACCCTGGGTCCCTGAATTAAACTCCAAGGCATAACTCACATGAACTATATTCATTGATAATATCCCAAAACATAAAACAAAATCCATTTACACATTCAGAAGATTTAAGCTAAAAGAATTAAGCTTCAAAATTTCATTTATAGAATCGCTAGAGAGTTGTAGAAACATACATTCAATTTTACACTATCATTTTAATTACATTGATTTTCTTAAAATTATGTACAAACAAAACATAAACAAAAGAAATGCTAGGTCCAACCATTAGCCCTTCCCAAAATGCGTCCATAGCCTAGATATCTTCGTTGTTTCTCGAAACCTGAAATGGTTCAACATTCATACATGAGCCGAAACTCGTAGGATATAGATTAAGTCAAATATAATTCATGATTTGTGAGGTATGATGAGTGCAACCGAAGTAAAAGTACAAATTCACTAAGTCGTTAATTATTCACATGCACACACCCATGCACACGAGTTTATCCCATTTACATCAATTCTTTATTTCATTACTCACATTCGTAGAGCCATTTTCAAGACATTTCTTTCTTTCATATTATCCAGATTATCATCCCATTACTGATTTTTCACAAAAAAAAAACGTGTCACATTTTCATTACCCGGTTTATCACAAAATCGTATCATGTCTAATGAACTAGTATCGGGGGCAGTTTATAGAAACCCCTCTCTATTAATTACCAATAGGTTACGTGAAGCCATTGGGTAATAGATAACTCTATAACTCACAACGATACAACACCACATTTCGGGGGCTAACCCGTGAGGATGTGGTCTCCATCTTGCGCACGTTTCTATTGGAGGCAATACTGCTAAGATCATTATTTTTGCAAACGATTTTCGGTAAAAAAATAACTGGATGGGCAAACGTCGAAACGGGCTCCAGATAAAATTTTTGACGTTGAACGATCAAAATAAAATTGGTGCAATCAAAGTTAATTTAGAAAAATACATTTTGTCGATCTATTCTTCAACTATGATTTGATTCTGAGTTGAAGCTCCAGTCAGATCTTTTACCGTATTTCCTTATGCGATTCTTGAACGTAGGGTGGGCTACGGTCTATCGAGAACTCGTACTGACAGAACCCAGATATATGAGATGATCTTATATGAAACTGGTTCAGTCTACCCGCGTATATATAGGGCTACAGTAGGGACCTAAGGAGTAATTATGAGTAAGACTTCCAATGGAACACAGATACCTACGAGCGATTTTTGCAATTATGGAAAGACGGAGCGATTTTTGCAATTTTTATAAAATACTGAATTATAGTTCACACCACTAAAAAACTATAATTGCACTATAACCCAGAATCACAAGACTTTCTTGCATTGAGCTCATGTTTTAAATACTTACCATTTCTCCCATACGTTAAGATTTTCGATACCCGCCAATTAAATTTAATTACTGAAAATTTAATTTAATCGGCATCTTGATATTCCTTA
>JAULJZ010192005.1:0-20834 GCA_032270985.1 Heliamphora pulchella | reverse complement strand
GGTCTTGAGATTATGGGTCAAAGTGCAATTATAGTTCTTTAGTGGTGTGAACTGTAATTCAGTGTTTTATGAAAATTATAGAATCCGCTGCATATTTCCATAATTGCAGAAACCGCTAGTAGGTGTCTGTGTTCTACTGGAAGTCTTACTCATAATTACTCCCCAGGTCCTTGTTGTAGCCTTATATATATGTGGGTAGGCTGAACTAGTTTGAGATATCTCATATATCATATCTCATATTTTTTGTCTTTCAAGATGAAAGATATATGGGTTCTGCCGGTACGAGTTCTCGATAATTCGTAACCCACACTACGTTCGAGGATCACATACAGGAATACGGTAGAAAATCTAATAGGAGCTTCTACTCGGAATCAAATTATAATTGAAGAATAGATCGACAAAAGGTATTCATCTAAATTAATTTTGGTTGCACATGTTTTATTTTGATCGTTCGTCGTCAAAAGTTTCATCTGGAGCCTGTTTCGACGTTTGCCCGTCCTGTTAATTTTTTTTTACCGAAAATCGTTTACAAAGACATTGATCTTGCCAGTTCTTCCTCCAACAATTGGTATAAGAGCCGTTTTATTTTTTGTTTACGGTTATCGGGGCTGGATAAATTTAGAACTGTTGCTAACTTTGTTTTACAGTCGTTCTAATCCCGATTTTATTATCATATTTTATTTTCATATTTGATTGAATGCGTGGATGATGATTTAATTATTTTTTTTAATCACTGGGGTTAACCGTGATAGATTAATTGATTGTGAACTCTACGGAGGCATAAGATCAATGTAAAAATTACTTTTTTTTCAATTTTCAATTTTTTTTATTTTATGAAGTCAAAATAAAATAAAATAATAAAAAGAATGAAGAACAAGGTGAAGAACACTATGCAAAATCTGGCAGCCCGAGAAGCTTGAGCAAGCCGCTGCAATCACTAGAAGATTAAAATAAATAAATCCAATCACAGTGGCGCAGCAAGAAACTGCTGCGGTGTTGCCAAATGGACACGATTTTCGGTGCTAAAGCAGAGCTCAAATCTGTGCGGCTGTTTCTGATCATCCAAACAGCAAGTTTTTTTATCCAACCAAGAGCGCCTAAGCACAAACAGTTGCAGAGCAATGTTTCGGTGCTGCGTTTTTTGAGGAGTCATACACGGCGCTGGCTTTTCCAAGCAAAGAAGGACAAACAGCAGTGTTTTCTTCCAAACGAAGCTTAAGCGGCGCCGGTCTTTCAAACAAAACAACACTGGATTCCATTCGGCAATTTCCAGGCAGCACTGTTTTCAACAGCAGGCACACTGTGCAGCACAGGGTTTTCAATCAACAGCGGCACCGTTTCTTTTTCAAACGCAGCGCAATTTGTTCCAACAAAATTGCTTTGCTTCTGGCGGCGTGTTTTGGATTGGGAATTGCTTGCTGCGGTTTGGATGCTTTAGAAAGCTTGAATCACAAGCTGCTTTCTGCAGCAACTGAAATGTTGAAAGTTTATCTTTAATTGGAGAATAAAACTTTTTAGAGTTTTAATTCGATCATAAAACTGTGATATATTTATCTTATATTTAATTTATTTTTTTATATATTAACCGCGTAAATGATAAATATTAGTTTTATCCTGTTAATATAATTAATTCAGAAATTTGATTTTAATTAAAATATTTTACAATGAAAAATAAAATTAAGTTTTTTTTTAATTAATTAATTTTAATAAAATAAAAAAAATTTAGATATTTTTTTTACAAATATCACGTTTAAGATGATTTTTTTTAAAAATAAGATATTTTGAAAAAATGTGAGAATTATTTCCTAATTTTGTATTAATTAAATGGAAAAATATTTAATCGAAATAAATTATTATTTTTCAAAAAATGTGAAACGAAAAAATAAATAAATAAATTTCTTTAATCACTTCTTTAGCTAAAAAATTAGAGAAAAAACTGTGTATTTATTAAATTTTTTTTGTTATGCATTTAAACATGAAAAGATGGGTTGATAAATCAGAATCTTTAGAATCGTGTACACGGAAAGATGTTTGAATCTTTCAGATCGTGTGGCTTTCGATATTAATAAATTTATTTTAATTAAACTAATTTTTATAACTCTCAAAAATATTTTAAAAATCTAAGTGGAAGAGAGAATTTATTCACAGATAAATTTCGCAGTCGCCATCGCTAGTGTGTAGGCAATGCAATTAAACCCTGCGTGTCAGCAGTAAGGCTTTCATTCCAAACGGACAGATTAATTACGGTATTGCCAGTACAAACCTCCTTTAGGGATAATTCTGGATAATTGTTAGTGTGAATCATTTCTCTAACTGAAGGGTTCATTGCGAAGCGATTAATTTAGGATTAGGTGATGGTTAACACTTAGTTGTATATATTAGTATCCTCTCAAACTAAGTCACTGCTATTATATACTGAATCAAAACTATGTCTGCTATTTTATTTTACTTGGTATGGTCAGTTGCCTAAATAATAAAATTAAAAAGAATTGGTCTGTCTGGTCTTATGATGGATAGTAGACGTCCACCCATCGTGGCATTCTATTCACAGGTTACTCGACTGCTGGCGAATTAATTTTAAAATGGTAGAGGGAACCAAATTAAAATGAATTTAAAGTTTTGCTCGTCATAATTAAGGATATTTTAATTGTGTAATTCTCAGAATTAAAATGACTTTCAACCCACTATCTTTCATTCTCAAAGAAAACAAACTTACGAGACTAAACTATATTGACTGAAAATGGAACTTGGACATTGTATTAACTACTGATGATTACACAAGTTTGTTTTAACAGAGATATGTCTACCAGTACCTGATGAGGGAGCTACCGAAAGGGAAATCCAGGCCAATCAAAAGTGGTAAAAAGCTGATCAGATGGCTCGCCGTTACATTTTGGCTTCAATGTCAAATGTTTTGCAGCATCAGCATCAGTCTATGCCCAGTGCCTATGACATGATGATGAACCTCAAAAAAATATTTAGGGATCAAAATCGTGCTGTTAGGCAGGTCATCATGAGATCTGAAATGAATGCAAACATGGCTGAAGGTATACTAGTTAGGGAACATATTCTAAAGATGATCAGTCTTCTGAATGAACTAGAGATCATTGGAGCTGAAATTGATCGGGAAACCCAGGTCGATATCATACTCCAGTAACTGCCTGAAAGTTTTAAGCAGTTCTGCTAAAACTATTCTATGAATAAGCTCAGCTACTCACTGACAGAACTTTTTAAGGAATTTCAAGCAACCGAGGGTGTTCTTAGGAAGCCAAGTTTTGTGAATGTGGCTGAGAAAGGTTCTTCCTCTAAGCCAAAAGGTAAGAAGAAGAAAAATATTCAGACACATGAAAACACAAGTCTTAAAGCAGTTAAAGGACCAAAAGCTGGTGTGAAGAAGTCGAGAGGCAAGTGCTATCACTGTAACCAGTTTGGGCATTAGAAAAAACAGTGTCTGATTTTTCTTAGTAAGCAGAGCAAACAAGGTAATTTCTGTTTACTGGTTGTTGAAACATGTTTGGCGGTGTTATCTACTGGTACCTGGTGTGTAGATACGGGAGCCACTAATCATATCTGCAATTCTTTGCAGGAGTTCCAAAAAATCAAGCAGCTTAGTGATGGAAAAATCTACCTACACATAGGCAATAATACAAGGATGGCAGCAGTTATAGTAGGAGATGTCACTCTCAATTTTAGTAGAGATAGGAGACTACTTCTAAAAGATTGTCTTTATGTACCTTCGATTAGAAGAAATTTAATTTCAGTCTCAAGTTTAATAAAAGACAAATATTCTGTTCATTTTGGTGACTCTGTCGTTATAAAGAAAAATAAACATTTTATTTGTTCTAGTACATTGGTGGATAATCTGTATGTTGTATCTTCTATCTCTCCTACACTCAACTAACTGAAATGAATAACACATCTACTTTACCATATAAGAGAAAGTTTCCTTCTTTAATGAACCAAATGTTTCTTTGACACTTACGCTTGGGTCATATTAATCTAAAAAGGATAAATAGACTGGTAGCAGATAGACCTTTGAGTTCATTAAAAGTGGAGGCACTTTTAGTCTGTGAATCTTTCTTAGAGTGTAAGATGACCAGAGGTCTTTTTCGGCCAAGGGCTATAGAGCTAAAGAACCATTGGAGCTGGTTTATTCTGATATGTGTGGTCCTATGACAATCCGGGTTAGAGGTGGCTTTGATTATTTCGTCAGTTTTATTGATGACTACTCAAGGTATGGATATATTTACCTGATGCACCGTCAGTCTGAATGCTTTGAGAAATTCAAAGAATTCAAGGCGGAGGCGGAGAAGCGTCTAAATAAAAGTTATCAAATCACTACAATTCGACCGTGATGAGAAATACCTCTTTGGAGAGTTTAAGGATTACCCATCATCAGAGGAGATTACATCCCAGTTGACTGCACTTGGCACACCGCAGCAGAATGGTGTAACAGAAAGAAGGAATAAGACTCTTATGAAAATGGTAAGATCTATGATGAGTTATTCAAGTTTACCCGATTCATTTTGGGAACTCACTTTAGAAACAGCAGCTTACATTCTGAACTTAGTACCTTCTACTTCCACAGAATTGTGGACCGGGAGTAAGCCTAATCTGAAACACATTCGTATTTGGGGGTGTCCAACACATGTGCTGAAAGGAAACACGGGTAAGTTGAAACCAATGACGGAAGTCTATTTCTTTGTGGGGTATCCCAAGGGAACGAAGGGTGGTCTATTTTATAATCCTAAGGATCAGAAGGTCATTGTTAGCACCAATGCCTGATTCGTGGAAGAGGATTATATTATGGAGCACATGCCCAATAGCAAAATTATTCTAGAAGAATTAAGAGAAAATGCCAGTAGAACGGAAGAGGAACCACAAGTCACTGATATTCTATTATCTCGTCGTAGTGAGAGGATTATCGGGATAGGTGCAAATCAAGAACAGGGTGCTAATGCACAGGGTTCAGATTTTGCACAGTCTGTTACTGCTAGTACACAGACACAGGTAGTGCCTCGTCGTAGTGGAAGGGTTGTTCATCAACCTAATCGGTATATATTCTTGGAAGAGTCATTTGATAAGATCCCAACAGAACTAGATACCGAGCCCTGTAACTACAATGAAGCACTACAAGATAAAAATGCAGATCTTTGGCAAAGGGCTATGAATTCAGAGATGGAATCTATGTATTCTAATCAGGTCTAGGAACTTGTAGAACCACCTGAGGAAATAAAACCCATTGGATGCAAGTGAATCAACAAGGGGAAGAGAGGAGTAGACGGGAAGGTTGAAAGCTTCAAAGCTAGACTTGTTACTAAAGAGTTCACTCAGAAAGAAGAGATCGATTATGAGAAAATCTTTTCACCGGTAGTCATGCTTAAGTCTGTCTAGATTCTCTTATCTATTGACGCTCATTTCGATTACGAAATCTGTCTAGAAAATAGACGTCAAGACAGCTTTCCTTAACGAAAGTCTTGACGAGTGTATCTATAGGATACAACCAGACGGATTCATTGCAAAGGGCTAGGAACACATGTTGTGTAAGCTTAAGAGATCTATTTATGGATTTAAGCAGGCATCGAGATCTTGGAACACTCGATTTGGTCGAGCTATAAAGTCTTATGATTTTGATCAAAGTCAGGATGAGTCTTGTGTGTGCAAGAAGCACGACGAAAGCGTGGTTATCTTCCTAGTACTTTTGTAGATGATATCTTACTCATTAGAAACGATGTGGGGGCATTATCTACGGTTAAAATATGGTTATCTGGGCAGTTCGATATGAAGAACTTGTGAGAAGCCAGTCACATCCTTAGGATTAAGCTTATGCGAGATCGAAAATAAAAGATATTGGGCTTATCACAAGCAAAGTATATCGATGATATCCTAGCTCGTTTTAGTATGTAGGATTCCAAAAAAGGGCTTTTCCATTTCAGGCATGGAGTCACTCTATCCAAGGATCAGTGTCCTAAGACACTTGATGAGATAGAGAAGATGAAGGGTGTTCCTTATACTTCGGCAGTAGGAAGCCTCATGTATGTTATGCTTTGCACTAGACCTAACATCTATTTTGCCGTTGGCATGGTTAGCAGATATCAATCTAACCCAGGATAAGAGCATTGGACTGCGGTAAAAAATATAATCAAGTACCTGAAAAGGGCTAAGGATTATTTATATGTTGCTTTACCAGGTAGACAATCTAGTACTTTTGAGGTACACATACTCAGATTTCCACTCTGATAGGGATTTTCTGAAGTCTACCTCATGATATGTGTTTACCTTAGGAGGTGGAGCTATAAACTGGAGGAATATTAAGCAGTCCTGCATTGCTGATTCCACCATGGAGGCCAAGTATGTGGCAGCTTCTGAAGTAGCCGAAGAGAGCGTTTGGCTCAAGAACTTCCTATTGAATCTAGAGGTGGTACCTTCAGTTCAATCGGCTATTACACACTTTACTGTGACAATAACGGAGCGGTTGGAAACTCAAAGAAGCCAAGGGTCCATAAGAAAGGCAAGCACATTGAGCGTAAGTATCATCTGATATGAGAAATTATACAGAGAGGTGATATTACTGTGACCAAGATTGCATCAGGAGACAATCTTGCAGATCCTTTTGCAAAGAGCTTACCGGTTAAGAGTTTTGATAGTCATGTAGAGGGCATGGGAGTCAGATGTATGGCGACAGTTTTGAGTATAAGTGGGAGATTGTTCGGGTTGGTATATTGAAAATCATAGTTTTAGTATTTAATTTTATTTTAATAAAATTAAATTTATATTTTATGAGAATCTTTATGAGTAATGTATGTGTATCATTTTTTCAATGTTATGCATGGATGTCCGATATTTTGTATAGTATTTAATCTGGTGTGTAAAGTACGGCTTGCACACAGAAGATCGGATTTTAAGTTCTTGCAGAATATAAGTTTTATGTTCACAGTTCAGATGGAAATGGACATACCGTCGGTACGACTGTAGTACGAAATTTTTGTAGGCCTGTCTTGGTTACAGGGAATAGATAATAGCGTCGTCTATTATTTCGACTCTCTGTACTAGTACACTTTGTGTGTATTGAACGGGACATTTAGGATAATTAATTTTATACTGACTATATAAATTAATTTACACTCTAAGGTTATTATGAATAGTACTTATCCTCTTAATCCAAAAATAATTATTGATTTGTGTATATTTAATATTCGTTATATTGATTCATTAGAGGGTGCGATCTTATATGGGTCAATATTCCCGGTGAGTTGGATAGTGGTATTATTTATATGGCGAATATTAATTATTGAAGGAATCCACGTTCCGAAATATCGAGATTGACGATACCCCTCTTAAGGAAACTTGTAAGTTTTAACCAAGCCAAATCCTGCAGGATGATTTAATTATCTGGCAGTCAAATAAGTTAAGCAGAAGGGCTTAAGAAATATCAAGATACCGATTAAATTAAATTATCAGTAATTAAATTTAATTGGCGGGTATCGAAAATCTTAACGTAGGGAGAAATGGTAAGCATTTAATAACATGAGCTCAATGCTAGATGGTCTTGAAATTATGGGTCAAAATGTAATTATAGTTTTTTAGTGGTGTGAACTGTAATTCGGTGTTTTATGAAAATTACAGAAACTGCTATTTTCCTTCCATAATTACAGAAACTACTGGTAGGTGTCTGTATTCTACTAGAAGTCTTACTTATAATTACTCCGCAGGTCCCTACTGTAGCCCTAAAGATATCTGGGTTCTGCCGGTACGAGTTCTCGATAGTCCGTAACCCACACTACGTTCGAGGATCGCGTAAGGGAATACAGTAGAAGGTCTGACAGGAGCTTCAACTCAGAATCAAATCGTAGTTGAAGAATCAACTGGTAAAAAGGTATTCTTCTAAATTAACTTTGGTTGCACGGGTTTTATTTTGATCGTTCGTTATTAAAAGTTTTATTTGGATCCCGTTTCGGCGTTTGCTCATCTAGTTAATTTTTTACCAAAAATAATTTGCAAAAACAATGATCTTAACAGTTTTTCCTCCAACAAATAGTTACAATGGTACGACATGGATAGATATCCAACTTTAGGCTGTAGCGCGTGTTAGTCACGCGTTAAGCTGATCATGCGTTTTACCTCTGACTTGGGTGGCATCGATTGAGGAGGTTTTTTTCGTTCTCCATCCTGATCACCTACTATTACTTTCCCCCACCGATGTGGCCATCCTAGGCTTTCCATCCAGTTGGTCAGAATTTTCTGACTTTAGTCATCCGGGTTTGGGTGAAATGACTGGGATGCCCCCGCTACTCATTAGTAGTCCTCTATTTTTGATCAACAATAAAAGAAATATTTAGTGATCAAGAATACAAGTTTTTGACCAACTGTAGGGTGCCATTTTCCTCGAGGGGTCAGCGATACATCTTTACCTGGCCAAAAGTTGCAATTCAACCATTGCAGAGGGGTACCTTAAGAATGACAGTTGTCACAGCACCCTCTTGGTTTTCCCATAGCAAACATCGGCGTGATTATCATTTACAAGGTGACACCGTAACTGCGTACGTTTACACGTGACAACCATTGCTTGGGCCTATCCTTCTAGCTCGCGTGACTTTTCCCAATTGTTGATCTTGCTAACCTCGTCAAATCTTAATTGTCCAAAATTAAAGGGCGGCTAAATGTGTTTTCAAACTCAGTTCCATGCCTTTTCATCCATCATTTTGACATTCGAAGAATTCCGGTGGCGGCTTGAGCATTTCCAAAGTACTTGCACCAGCAGGAGGGGTATTCTTCATCTTAATCCGGGTACATCTCTTCCTTCCCTTTTCTTTTCTTTTTTAGAAACTTGATTTCTCTTGTAGTAGATTTAGGGAGACTTGGAGAAATCCAGTCTCTTCGAATACAGTCCTTCAATCGGACTAGGGTTTTGACCTTTTTCTCTCTTTTTCCCTCAAACTCTTCTTCATCCGGTGTTTGGGTTTGTCCAATTGCTGTGACATTTCTATGTTCAGTGGCAGAGAGAACATTGTAGTGTCTAGTGATTCGAGTGAGGAGGTCACATCTTGTTATTTAGAAATCTGGGGAAATATCTTAGGAGATCGTTCGCTACCAACCCTGTATCTTCATCATCTACTTCTACCCCCATTGCTGATTATATTCTTCGATTTTATCCACTTGCCCTTCCTGACATTCCCTATCCGGCTCCCGTTAGTACTGTGAGTACCAGGATTCCTCTTCTTTTCTTCTCTCTGATAGAATGCAGATGCTTTGATGGGAGCACGTGGAGGATGCATCGGATATCTATTGTTTTTAGAAAATATTCTTTTTCCCTTTCCTTTTTAAAACAAAATTCCAAGATATTTGAGCATCCTTTTTGAAAAATAGAGTCGCCACTTGATTTTTGAGAAAAATAAAAAAAAAAAACAAAAAGAAGGTTGCGGGTCTTTTAAAAAAGTAACGAGAGAAAAAGAGGGTTCGGGGGCTAGAGTACGAAAAGGGAAGGTGTTAGGCACCCTTTTTGCCCAACCGTGAGGTTGGTCTTTACTTTGTCAATGTTGGTTCTTGTTATAAACTTTTTAATGGTAACATATACAGAATAGGAGATTAAAGAGAGTACAAACAAAAGCAAATAATGAAAGAAAAATCTGACTTACGATCCTAGGGTTATTTCTAGATATGCCACACGTATTGTTTGCGCAAAATAAAGAAAAAAACATGCAAATAAGCGATAAACGAATAAGTAAGATTCTAAGGGTCATGTAATAATATTTCTGTCCCTACCATGCCGTAAACAGGCTGTACAGAACAAGAAAAAGAGACTTAAACACCATATTTAATCTATTGGTTATGCACAAAACTCATGGCCTTGGCAACAAATGTTGTAATCGTGACAAAAATAGTCGCAAAATAAGCGGCCGTGACAAAAATAGGGTTACCGTGAAAAACAGAATAAAAATGTCTCACGGTTATAACAAAGAAATATCGCGGCCATGGTTTTTAAGAGGTACAGAGAGGGTATATACATTACACGTGGTTTAAAACAGGCTCAAATGAATAGGATATATAGGACAGAGACCATAACCTATTGGTTTTAGGCTAGATCTGCCATCCTTCATCCTTTATGCAAGTAATAACTTTAAACAGAATATATATGATATCAAAAATGAATAACAGAAAGCCTAAAACACATTTTCATGCTACTGATCTCTCAAAAATTACATGGCCATAACAAAAGGGATGACGGCCGTGACAAATATGATGGACAAGACGGTGGCTGTAACATTAATATAACCTCAAAATCATGTAAATATGAAGGTATATAGAATGAAGACCATAGCCTATTTGGTATACACCAGATCTATTCTCTATTACCCAACAGAAAGATAGACAGAGGTACAGAAAGAGGAAATACTAAACAGAGCAATAAAAGTATGTATAAGCTTGAAATAAACATATAACATAGAGGTTTGACAAGGGTTTTAGCACTTCTAACCCTAAATCATGGCCGTAACAACAAAATGTTGCGGCCGTCCATATAAAAAGGCATAAATGTACCAGTGTATATAAAAATGATATGGCCATCACTGTAGGTTTAGCAGAACATACGGCCGTGACATAGAAAAGTTACAGCCGTTATGTTCCAGAACCTCAATAAGCTTTTGATGTGTCTAGTATGCTTGTGAGCATCGAAACAACTGTAAAAAATCTATATAACAAGTTAGGATGCTGATGGGACATTTATCTTTCTGATCCTACAGTTGGAATCCTTCATGCTTAATTAATGGTGAGATTGAGCTTTCCGTCTCTCTCACGCTGAGCTCAATGCTTGTTGCTTAATCCAATGGCTCCTGTTGCTTCTAAGCAATCCAATGGCTAACACGACCTCACCTCTCTTTCTCTCTCTCTCTATCTCTCTCTCTCTCTCTCTTGCGAATCTCTCATCTTAGGTGTCTGGCCTCTCTATCACCGTCGCTCATCGCCAAACATCACGGATCATCATCATCATGCACACCGCTGATCTCATAGTGCTCGCTCTTGCTCTCATCTCCGAACTCTCTCTTCATCTAGATCCAACCAGATCTGTCACCGATCTCGCCCTTGATCACTTTTTCACCTGCGATCCAACCAGATCTGTCACTGACCTTGCTCTTGCTCGCTCTTTCATCGCCGATCTATGTCGCAATCAACTCCAACCAGATCCACGTAGACAAGATCTGTAGACTAAAACTAGTTTCGTAGTACATCTCCCTCAAGCCCACGCTCCCCCTTTGGTATTTTGATTTCTCCTTCAAGATCCTTCATTTTCTTACTCTGTACCGGCATTCTCATTTTCATGTTCCTTTTCATGGTTGTTTTTGAGAGGTTTCTCCGGCGACCCACCTCGTCGGCATCGTCGCCGTCCGGCCAGCTGTACGGTGAGGATGGTGAACCCCAAATGGGCTTCAATGGGAAGCTTCGTCTTCCATCTTCTAATGTGAGTAAAACCCTATCCCATGTATATACCGTGCTGTTGAGATTCCTATTGAATTTTATTATTTAAATTGTTCATTTTGTAAATGCTCATAGTTCATAAAAAATAAAATTAAATGAATATTATTAAATATTTAAACAAATTATATTTATTTTAAAAAATAAACTATGTATGTATTAACTGGTAATTTTTTTAAATGCAAATGCCATTTATTTAGTTACATAAAAGTTTAACAATGTTTTGATATATTTTTTTTTGCTTAAATGGTTTACGCATTAGTATTTATAAAATGAATAATTTAAATTATCAGTGTAAAATCCGAAGTTAGCTTTGTCTTTTTCAAGGAGCAACAAACAAATTCAGTTTTGCGGGTTCTCAACATCGTGAGTTTTCATTTTCTTTTCTTTTTTTGGTTGTTGATTTTTTAGGGATTAGGATTCCATTTTCTCTTAGTCCGATTTGTACTTTCAGTTCGATTTTTCATTTTTCACTTAATTCGATCTTCTATGGACTGATTTATTATCATTTATTGCGAAGAATTCATTTGATTTAATGATTGTAGGCTTCTCATTTCTTTTCGTAAAGCAACAGGGCAGAAACACAAAGGATCTTATTTTACCAGTACTATCAAACTCCCTTGCTTTTATCTCATCCACTTTGGGATTTTGTGCCTGCTTCTAAAAAATCTTTGCTATTTATCTGTAGAAATGGTGTTAGTGAAAGATAATTCTATCAAGTTTTGCCTTACGAACTTGATGCTATTCGAAGGTAATTACTTTTCCCAGTATATTTTTGTTCTTTGATATTTAAGTTCACTTTTATTGTTGGTTGCCTTGGTAGATTATGACACATCTACCAGGCATGTGCATCTTTAGAGCCAAACTATTAGCCCTCAGTTACTTTTGTTGTGGTTCAGAAGTGACGTCACACGAGGTTGTTTGCCATCTATTAGGAGTTGGTTTAGTGAGACACGTGCTAGAGATAGAAAAGTAATTGGAGTTTAGTTTATGATGCTATTTGGTTTTGAAAATTTTCTTGAAAGAGGAAGAAATTTGAAACTCTAAAAGATTAGGTTCATTATTAGTCAGTGTGGTTTTTGTTTTGGTTCGTGGAAAAATTTCTAGGATATTAAAGGAACTACAAATTTTGCATTATAATTAGGTTTGTTTGGCATATGAATAACAATTATCTGGTACATAATTTATTAAAGGTTGATTTCTTCTTTGCAGTCTTGCTAGTGAATTAGTTAAGTTCTCATTTTTTATTTCTTGCGATTTGTTGATGTGGACAAAAATGTTATATAAGCCTTGGGTGGTTTTCTTGACATTTTTTGAGTTGAAGATAGTATTTGGTTGAAGGGATGATGTGAATTTTATTTTTGGTTTTCTTGCCGTTATTTGAGTTGAAAATAATATTTGGTTTCCTCATTTTCTGTTTGTGCGACTTGCCATTGTGGGTTTTATTTTATTTTATTTTTATTTTAGTTGAAATTTTGATAATTTGGTTAATTACTTGGAGGTCATTCACTAATAATGCCCATGTTGTTGGAGTTAGATTCACTAATGTTCGGGTTAGATTTGTTAATTTTAGGCAACCCAATATGGGAGTAAATTGGATCTTAAAAAATTAATAACAATTTTTAAAATATTTTTGAAAACCTTTTAATATAGCAAACAAATATAGCAAAATAATCAAAAGATTAAAACAAAGTAAATATTAAAGAGGTTAGGGAAAAGAGAATGAATCGGACACCAAGGATTTATAGTGGTTCGGCTTCTTCCAATCTTACGTTCACTTCTCAAGTTTTTTCTTGAGAATTTTTACTATGTAGAATGCTTCACGGGCGCATTTAAAGTCTTACAACCTCAAGACTTCGCTTGAGCAAACGAATGTTTACGGGCACATTCAAAAGCCTATAACAGCTTTAAGAAAGATCCTATGAAAATAATTTCCTGTTTTTGTCTAATTACTCTTGAACTTTTCTTTGATGAGATTTACTCACTCACTCAAAGGATAAATGGTGACTCACTCTTGAATACAATAAATGAAGTGATTAAATGAGAAATATTCACTCTCTTTATAGAAATTGATTGATAATAAATGAAGATGTAAAGAGAGAAGAGGAATAAGAGATGGAGTTCAGCAATAAATGAAAGTTTGAAGATTTTGAGTTTGAAATAAGCAATAGAAAAGTGATTGTAAGTCTACAGATAGATTAAATGCTGATGAGTAACTCCTTATATAAGCTCTTGAGTATTCATGATCGTTGGAGGTAGGCGATTGCATTAAATGCAAAAAATTCAACCGTTAAAGTCTGTCGTGAATTTGAATTTGCATCACAGGTGTTGACACAATGGCTTTTGGGTCAACACGAAATGTCTAGGGCAGGAATTTTCAAGTGATTGGGTCGACACAAATCTTCTAAAGTGTCAACACAATTTCTGCAATCTTCCTCACCAACACCACGGTGTCGACACAAATGGATATTGTGTCGACACAAATTCTGTAGGAACCCTCGGTATATTTGTGTTAGCTCATTTGGATGTTGGTGCTGACACCAAATTTCTTCAGGTAGGCTCGGGATATTTGTGTAGACTCTTCTTCAATTTTGTGTCGACACCTAAAATTTGCAGGTGGCCTCGATTCTTTTGTGTCGACTCATTTGGCATTTGTGTCGACTCAAAGTTCCGGATAACAAAAGTGAGGAATCACTTTTGTGTCGACATCATTTTGAGTCCAGAGAGTTTCGACTCTTTTGTGTTGATAC
This sequence comes from Heliamphora pulchella, assembly GCA_032270985.1. Classification (NCBI taxonomy): domain Eukaryota; kingdom Viridiplantae; phylum Streptophyta; class Magnoliopsida; order Ericales; family Sarraceniaceae; genus Heliamphora; species Heliamphora pulchella. The sequence continues at coordinate 6,615 of JAULJZ010192005.1, read as the reverse complement.
AAAATTCATTTGTGTCGACACAAACTTTTTTTTTATACTTGAAAGCATCTTTATCAAACGGTTAGGGTGTCAAACCATTTGTTCAATGGGCTGACACACTTGATATTTTCAAGTGTTCTTTACCTTAAAGTTTTGACTCAATTATCAATTGGTTTCAACACAAAGTATTCTCAATAATATTCAAGTGTTTTAATTCTTTTGAGAGATAAATCATTTCATTTAGTTAAAGGTGTCAACTCATTTGTTCAATATACGTCAACATTTTCTTTTTGAAAAACTATAAATATTATCGTTTTAAACATCATTTATAATTAGAAAATGAATTTATGAAAATCATCAAAATCAATATAAAAAGCACTTGGGCTAACAATCTCCCATTTTTTGATGATTACAGCCATTCAACATTTTCTAAAAAATATTTGAAGAGATTTTTCAATAAGGGTTCTCCCCTTATCAATATTTTTTTTGGGTAATTAAAAATTAAATACCCTTATCAATATGCCTTAACAAGATATGCATTCATAACAGCTAGGCATACATTCAACAGAGTAAAATACACTTTGAAGATGATTTGCAATATAAACTTAGAAAGATTTGTGCATCACAACAATTATGTGCAAAGTGATTTTTTAAAATCCAAACACATAATAAATATGAACAGAATTGGCTATGCACAAACACATATATACATATAAGCATTCATCCATAAGCATAAAAATATTTAAACCATATGCATAGAAAGTTTAAACCATTCAACCATTCAACCAAAACATTTAAACAAACCATTCAAACAAAAAAAAGGAAATGTATGTTAAACTTTACATCTTCTTCTTCAATAAAAAAACTGAATGTTTGGTAATGTTTGTACTTTTTCTTACTTTCTCTACCTCTCCCCTTCACTCCACTTTCTCCCCTTTTGAAATTGTCAAAAAAGGGTCAATCACTGGTAATCCATGAATCTTTTAAATTGCTTCTTTTCTTCAGCTTTCTGTTTGCTTGCGGAGGTTTGTTCCATGGATGAGCGAGCCTGTTCATCTTTGGCTTCTGCTGTTTCCATGGCTTCAAAGGTGGCAGCTAAGGCAAGATCTACTTCACGCTTTAGGCGAGCCGCTTTCTCTTCTTTGGTTTTCTTTGGCTTGAACTGCTTGCTCTAAGCTTCACAGAGCCATTGAAGATGTTTCTCAACTTTCTGAGAATTAGCACGCACAACCGTGATAATGCCCTGGTCGTATTCCTTTCTGACTTGGTGTGGAGACAATGCTGTCATCCATGGATTTGTAAAGAGCTCTCACGGCATCTGTTGCATTCTTAATGTCACATCAAAGGCTACGGTTAGTTTTATCCAGGTGCTTGACTTTTTTGGATAAGGAAGAGACAATTTGATTGAGATAAAAAAAAATTGATCGACCTTATTTTGAAATGAAGATAAGGAAGAGGATAAAGCTTGAATCAAGGAAACAACCTCAGACAGATCAACAGAAACAGGAGCAAATGAAGAGGCAGGTGGAGCAGATGAAGCATGAGCAAGTGAGGAAGAAGGAGGAGGAGCATGAGAAGGACCAGGAGTGTCTGTCCTAGCGGATGGAGATGCAGGAGAATCAAGGTCAACGAGAATAGGAAAAAATTCTCGTGATGCAGATGGAATGCAAGAGGCAGGGGGTGTACCACGCTTAGTGGTCCAAATTTCATCAACTAAAGTGATTTGCATATGCTTCAGGGTAGAAGTACCATACATATCATGTTTGAAAAATGGTTCAATCTTCTCAGTGGATAAGTCTACGCCAAAATGGCAGAAGACTCGGGTCAAATACATAGCATGTGGAAAGGAGGAATTTGACTTGCTATGCGATTGCAACATGTCAAAAATGAATAAGAATCCTTAGTCTAGGTTCTTTTGTTCTAGTATGCATCACATGATGAAACATGCATGTAGGCCACATCACCGAATTTTTCCAATTGGGGGAGAAAAATGTGGTTCACCATATGATGCAAGATACGCATCTCTGACTTAAGGGAGTTTGCTTTTAAAGGTTTTGTAACAACCTGGCTCAAACCCTAGTATTAGCGATGGATAGACAATGAGAACCTAGATTGCTACATGAACAAGGAAAACCCTAAGTAACCCAAAACCCTAAATTTGACCCAAAAATCTTAAAAGAGACCAAATACTCAGAGGCGAAGCCCTAACATTCAGAAAAGTCTTAGAATATCTTAAATTAAGTAAATTACATAAAATATTAAATTAAAAATCAAAACTTTCCATAATTAGGCTAAAATGACCATTTTGCCCCTAGTACAGCAAAAAGTCCTAAAAATCTAAAATTTGACACATGGACACCCAAAATTAGATATTTATTTACAATTAATTAATAAAATACAAAATAACAACAAAAATGACCAAATTTCCCTTGCATGGCCGGCCAACCTAGGGATTTGTGCTAAAAAAGCTACTTTTCATCTTTTAAGCTTAAAAATGAGAAAAATGTATATAAATTAAGCATTATTTTAACTCAATACTTTTTATACAAGTAATATATATAATAACATGATAGTATAGGTCAATAAAAGCAAACAAATAATTATTTAAAATCTTTACACAATAAATAAGTCAAAAAGTCAATTCTAGTCAAACTAGCTTAATTTAGCTTAAAAGTCTATACTTATTTATTTAATTACTATTAAAATTATGATAAATCATAGAAAGACTAAATTAATTATAAATACATTAATACAATAGGTTTTAGTAGGTTTAGGTATCAAAAAGGTACATAAAATTAATATTTTATGTATTTTTTTCTTTCACAAAAATGTACTAAAATACAATTTAAAACTCTAATTAAATACAAAATTAGTTTTGTATGCCCCATGACTGCCATTGTGACGCCCCGAATCTCGAGAGCATCTAGAGAGACAATTAACTAATAAGGCTACAAAAATTAAATAACGATACTACCCATACATGCCAAAAAGAAAAATACGTAGAGTTATATAGTACAGACCCAAATAAAATCTTTTCTCAAAGTACATTGAACAATACAAGAAATAGGTGGATAACCACAAAATAGGTACTACGTGGCCGAGGAAAGCTGGGATGAAAGCGTGAAACTCTTAATTAAGACTCTATGTCCGCGTCTACGTGCTCGTCGATAAGCTCTTCTAGCTTTTTGAAACCTGGCATGAAATGCCAGAGAAACTCACACCAACATACAAATATTTCTCATGTAACAGGTCAAAACATGACAGATAAAATAGCAGGTTAATCATGACAGTGATTATGATGAGAAATGATGCAATCAATTTAATTTTCTAATCCAATTTAAACTGAAGTTATTTTAGGTTCTCCCGCCCCGGGGAAATCGTCCTAAAACCCCATGATCCCAATCACGCTGACCAAGTCTACCGATCGACAGAGAGCATTCCTTCAGCCGTGGGATGACTACGTAGCGGATTAAGTGTCTAGCCGGGTCATCACTGACGGCAAGGTGTCAGCGACGGTCTGGCCCTCGGATCTCAGGTCAAGGTCCCGCGCGGGATCATAAAATTTAACTCCGATTGTTACGCCACTCGAACCACCTTCACCAAAAATATATCTTAAACAATAGGGTGCATTTAGCACTTGGGGCAAAATTATCCCCAAAAAAATCAGGACATATAGCCAATATCACAATATTTCAAAATATTCAAAATTTCAAGAATTTTAATTCTATCAACCACAATACCAACCCTAAGGCTCAATTTTCATTCTTTTCTTAAAATAAAACGGTGAACCCCGTAAAATCCATCCCAATAATGATGCGGCATAATATGCATAAAGTTATAATTTTTCAATTACGTGAGAATTCTTGCATGGATAAGATTAAATAGCATGTAAGACAAAAGTACACCAATTAAGCTAAAATCACCTCAAAATACTTAGGCTAAAACATAGTGTGCATAGATCAATGATTTAACCAAATTGCATGTAAGTAATTTAACCACGAAAGTCATGTAAGTATGTTAAGACAGTATTACACATTTTAATTATTTAACCATGCATAACACAACATAGAAAAACCCCAAACAATAGCATTAAAGCAAAATCATCTCTAATCATATTTAGGATTTTCAGGTTTTAGCGACTGATTTTAGGATTTTTAAAATATTTAGACTCAGAACTAAAATCTGAGATTTTGTAGGTACCCTATTTGAGATGTTATGAACACTTTTTATGTTTTACACTTTTTCAAATTTTTCCTCTAAGGCCTCAGTTTTAACCAAACAAGTATTTGTGACAGTGTAGAGAAACATTTTCAGAACAGTGGCATGAATACTCAGTGACTTCAAAAATAGAATTGAGGACTTAGACTTAAAATTTCATTTTTAAAATTTTTACAGAATTAGATCTATGAGTTTAGAAGTTGTGGAACTTGACCTTACATTTGTTTCATTGTTTTTGAATTTATTATGAATATCCTACCAAACAGTGTCCAAATTCAACACACTTTGGGAAAATCGTTGCCATTTTCTTTACACATATGCAAACGGGTTGATTCCAGTGGGGTTAGAAAGATAAGACGTTTATCTATCCAACCACATAAAAATCACACCGAAAGCTTGTTTCTACAGTAAATGGCATGGATTCAAACTGGTATGTCCAGACAGCCATTTTAACCCGATTTACTTCTCTATTTTTAGAAAAATAAGGGAAAAAATTTGGATCTCAAGAAAATTCGTGCATGAAAATAATATATACATGAAATTACAATAAAAAGTTTAGAAACTTTTGATGAGTTTAGATCACTCAAACAAAATGACAAAAATCGGATTTTTTACGAAAATCTTTTCTGGACAGATTTGAAAAGTAAAAAGACATGGGTTTGAACATGGATCTTGGATTTTTGTGAGATTAGGAGATGAGAAAAGACTTGTAAATGAAAAATAAGTGTATAAAGATGTTGTTTCTACCTTGGTTTAGGGTTTAAAGATGATGGATGATGAAAATCTATGGAGATGGATGCCCAAGAATACCAAGAATTTTAATAACTTCAAACCTTTTCTTCTCTCTCTCTCTTCCACACTCTACCAACACTAAGAGAATATGTAAAACACAAAGAGGGAGTTTGGCAAAGGGTGTGCTGAGCATGGGGTGGGGTTTGGTCTTTTAAAAACCTTTTTGTAGTTAAAAATATGTTTATAATGGGTGTGTAAGACCTATGGAACTTACACCCACTTAAAATGCATGCATGTTCAAAAGTTATGACACAAAAATAATAAAAAAAGGACTTGAGTGTGAGACACTCATGTGGCCGGCCATGAGATATATTTTGGCTCCAAGTTTGAGTTTTGATTGTATTATATTGGTATATTGTATACTTAATGGTATATATACACTACATTGTTCAAGAATTAAATTTAAAAATTAACTTAATGTATATTTTTAATTATGAATATTAAAATTTTGATTTAATATAATAATTTTAGGTGTTGTACTTAACTTTTACATTTTAGTTTAATTATAGCATTATTTAGTTGTGGTGGTTGGGCTAAATTTTAAGTTTTTGTACAATTTCGTAACTTGATGTATATTTTTAATTTCTTTTATACTAGTTTTAATTTAATTTGGTGAATTTAAATTTTAAAACTCAATTTCATAATTTAATATTATTTTATCATTATTTAATTATTTATGTGTTGTATTAAGTCTCCTTCTATTAAAATACAAGTTGGCTTTAAAATTATATTATTATATTAGGTTGTTAGTTTTGATTATAATATTAGGCTATTTGTAGATATTTATACATACATATATACATGCATATATATTAAACTACATTTTGTCTCTTGGTTATTTTAAACAATAAAGTAGCTTTTATCTTTTTGCTTTTTGAGATATTTTATTAGGTTGTATAGAAGAGTATAATTATATGTATATATATATATATACATATATAGAGTATTACTTTTGATTATTTTAATGGAAATAGAGTGTTATAGAGAATTAGGGTTTATTGATTATTTTATTGTGTTTGTTGTAGAAATTCTTTTAAGTATGTATATATACTTGTGTATACAAAACTTATATTAGAGTTTGCGTGAGTTTGAGTTCTAGTCACATAATTAATAAAAAGAAAATTATTACTATTATTATTATAATTTATTTATTTCATTTATTTAAATTTTATTTTTTTATTTTTTATTTTTATTATTTTTTTATTGTTGAGTGATCGTAACGATATAGACGATTACACTACAGATATACTACCGTTGCTATTATTATACCTAAAAAGTGGGTTCTCAAAATTATATTGAATTATTAGTTTTCATTATAATATTGGGTTGTAGAGACTTATAAATACACCTATACATACATATAATAAGTTATATTTGTCTATTTGATTATTAGACACACTAAAGTGACTTTTACTTTTGATTATTTTATTTGATTGTAGAGATTTTCTTTGGTGTATATATATATATGCTTATGTGTGTAAGGCTTGTGTTGGAGAATGTGAGTGTGAGTGAATTTATTACTTTTGTGTATAATTTTGTGATTTAATATTTTATATTATTATTATTTAATATTTTATACACTATTATTATTTTAAACTTTATGATTGCTATTATTATTATTATTAT
>JAULJZ010191975.1:0-20836 GCA_032270985.1 Heliamphora pulchella | reverse complement strand
ATATCGCACATGCAGTGGGAGTAGTCAGCAGATACATGAGCAATCTAGGAAAGCAGCATTGGGATGCTGTCAAATGGCTTCTGAGATATTTAAAGGGGACTACAGAGATGTCTTTGTGTTTCACGAGGACATGACTGAAACTGCAAGGCTATGTGGATGCCGATTTCGCTGGTGACATTGACAGTAGGAAGAGCACTATTGGATTTGTCTACACTTTAGGGGGCACAACAGTGGACTGGGCTTCAAAGCTATAGAAGATTGTGGCTCTCTCTACTACAGAGGCAGAGTATGTTGCAGTGACAGAGGCTGGAAAGGAGATGGTTTGGTTGCGGGTTCTCTTGGATGAGTTGGGTAAGAAGGTTGACAGAGGAACGCTCTACAGTGATAGCCAGAGTGCTATCTTTCTTTCCAAAAACCCATCATTCTGCTCCAGGACGATGCACATATAGCTGCGGTAACATTTCATTCGTTCGTTGCTGGACAGCAGTCAGCTGAATCTTGAGAAGATTAGCGGGGCGAAGAATCCAGCTGATATGTTGACAAAAGGCGTCAACATTGACAAACTGAAACAGTGCTCGGCTTCAGTTGGTCTTCAGGGATAGAAGACAGGAGGTTGGGTCACACAAGTTTGAGTATTTGTTTCGGTGGTTTCAAGGTGTTGGTGTTGATGGGTTTTCTCAAGGCTTGGAGTCATTTTACTTCAAGTGGGAGAATTATTGAGATTGGTGAAGAAAATCCAATTTTAATGGTTAACTGATCGATCGGTGGTGTCTGCAGGTGAAATACAGAGAGCACTGTAAGACCGCTTGATAGACCGATCGATCTGTCTATGAGATCGATCGATCGGTCTGTGCGGAAAAGTATATATATGCTACTAGGGTTGCAGCAGCCGCAATGCGTTGTGTTTATGTTTTAGTTTGTTCTTCTGTAATTCTCTCCTAGACCTATCTTCCCTTTTGTAACCTTCAATCAATAGTGAAGTGTGTGATCCCGTGGACGTAGGCACAACTTGCCGAACCACGTAAAACTTATATTTTGTGCTGTAATTGTCTCTCTTTCTCTCTTCTTCGCGTTTATTTCGTGTTTGTGTTTGTGAGAGATCTTGGGCGGGATTAGTAATCGTGTCCTAATCCCCAACAATCTGCAACGTGGGTAATTTTTGAAACATCAACTGCTTTGGGTAATTTTATTACAATTTTAACCTTTAACCGTTTGAAAGGAAACCCAAAAATATTGAAATTACGAAGTTAGTTTTGGAGTAATTTGGGCAATTAAAAAAGCTTCACCAAACTCAGGTATTGCCTTATTATATTAGTATAGATATGGATAAATTGAAAACAATTGAATGAGTGGAAACGAAGATCATGTAAATTGGGTCTTGTTATATATTGGATTTGTCGAGAGGAACCGAGATTGCGATGGAACTTGTGTTGAATTAATGAAAATGAGGTAATAAATTCATGAATTGATGTTGGAACTGGCTGTTGATAGAATTGCAAAATTGGGTTAGTACTTATCCTTTGGTGAAAGACTGTAAAAGAGTGCAAGATGTTGAAAATCATGAATTATTTGAGTTGTAAATATTGGTTAAATAGTTGGGAATAATTGAAGGTATGAGTGTTCTTAAAATTGTGATAATGTTGGACGAAATTGTAAATATGAATACCTTAAATTGATTAAAATGGATAAAGAATCGAAAAAATAGAAGTGATTAGAAAAATGATTCAATTTTATAGATAAAAACCCGGTTATGTGAATGAAAATGTGTTTAAAAGAGGAATTTATATGAATGAAAATATATTTACAAATGGACTTGGCCTTTGGATAAAACTACATGTCACACTTTACATAATCATCTTCACATATCATGTATTAAATCATCTTTAGTCTTCACATATCATGTATTAAATCATCTTTAGTCACTATTTTACGAGCTTCGGCTTATGTGTTTAACCTAATATTTTTTAGGTTTGGGAGAACATGCAGCGACTTGAAGATTTTATTTGCATTTACTATTATTTTAATGGAATATGAAAATTGTATAGAATTTATTGTGAGTTGTTGTTGAATGTTAAGATCCAGGCTGAACCTGCCAATATTATATTGTTTGCGTGTTTACAGGTTATTTTATAAGATGGAATTATTTTTTTAAAAAAGAAAAAATTCTGCCGAAATTTTTAAAAATTTATACTTAAAATATTTGGGAAGTTTGGAGCGTAACATCATTTTAAATGACTTAAATTAAAAGGTTTTTTTCTTTAAAGGAGGTTTTGACCATAAATTAGATTTTATAAAAAAAGGTTCTCCATCGTTCGTTTTATAAAGTTGGATTGTCACGTGGGATTCAAATGCCTCGGAGTCGGTGCATGACAGAAATTGAGAAAATAGAAGAATTTAAAGGAGGGGGGAGAGAGAGATTCATATATGGGGATGACGAGTTACAAATTGTAATAGAATAATAGCCCCATGAGTGAACTATTTTGTATAAGAGCATAAATGAAAAATGTACACTTTAATCCTCAATCTTGATATTAATATATACATATGTTTACAAAAAACCAAATGAAGAAGATGCTTGTGACCTTTAAACTATGTATACCATCATAAGATTCGTTGTGATTGTCATATAATGGAGTCGGAAAAAAGGATCCTTATGACTTCTAAAGTCGGGTATTATTAATCTTTCGGTTGATTTATCGGCGGCTAGGCAAATGATTTACCAAGTGAAGGAAATGCTGAATGAACTTTTGTTGTCAACTTCTAGCCACATTCGTTAGGTGGGTAGCTTGGCAAATCAACGGCTCGCCATGCTTGTGGAGAAAATGGTATCAGATCGATTTTGGATCGAAGAGATTTGTGCATGGCTTTTTGTTAGCTTTCGTAATTCTTTCTTAGTTTCTAAATCTCAAGAAAAAGAGGATCTCGGTGGTTCAAACTTCGAACTTGAACAGATTGATCTTATATCAAATTTGCTTAATTATAGGAGTTAATTCCAACCGGTAAAAACTCATGTAAGTCACATATACCAATGGAGTATGATAATTAATTGTAAAATCTATTATTTAATTTATAAATACTATATTATGCTAGCTAGGTTTTTGTTGTCGTTCATGTCACTGTCAAATCGATCGGTATTTATATTTCTTATTAGAAAATATTGCATACAAAAAAATCAAAGAGAGTCGTGTCATCTTTGCACTGAAATAAAAAAAGACAAAATAAAATGCTAACATATGATGTTGCTTTGTAAAATTAATGAAGGAGTGAGAGACTATGGGGAATTAATGTTAAATAGTTATGTTATTTTTAATTTCTTTGTTATATTTAAGATATTTCAACCTTTAATTCTCATTAGTGCAAATATGCCGAGTGTAAAGAAATTAATTTACATTAATTTTTATTTTATCTTAAATGGCAATCCATGGAGTTTTAAAGTCATAAGAACTCTATTTGATATTATGATAGGATTTAAAAAGTTTTGACTCAATCTAAAATCCTTTAAGGATTTAGCTTTTAGCTATCTATGTGTGATCTGATATAGGAATTCTATTTCAAGATTGAGTTTGTGGTATAACTGCACAAGCCTATGGTACAAGCAATCAATGCATGATACGACAGAGAGGTTCGACCACTTAACCGCTTGAGCGAATCTCAGGCGTTCTATTTGAAATGAAATTCTGCTTGTCTGGGGATTAATGATCTTTTTAAGGGTCATTAGGGATGCACAAAAATTACCTTACATATTCAGCAATACAGAGCTTCAAAACTATATCAGAGGATTGTTTGTGTCTCTAAAAAATTATCAAAGATCATTTGAGAGAAAACCTTAGACGGCGTTCTAAGTTCCAACGGAGAATTCTGCAGAAGAAGCTGCTACGAGAATTCGTTGCAGTAGGAATCAAGAGAAAAACGGTGAACGAGGATTCAGCATACAAGCTTAGGAGTAAAAAATTGAGCAGTCAATCAAAGAGTCTGTAAGTTGTATTGTAATTGTTTGTGTGATGGTGCTTAATTCCTAGACTTGGTAGTCCCGTAATTTTTTATATGTTGAATTTTTAACCTTAAAAAATTCTACATATCGTGTTTTCTTCTTGTTATTCTTATTTCGTGAATGCGATTGATTAAGTCGCTAAAACATTATTTTCTATTAAAAAAAGAAAAATCATATTTTTCAATTAGTATTAGAGTAGGTTTTTATTTTTACAAAAGACTTTGATTCTAATTAATCACAAATATGAAATTTTCTAGAAAAGAAAACTCAACCGTACGACCCTTGTTGCTAGATGGAGGAAACTATCTTTATTGGAAAGCTCGTATGAGGGGGTTTCTCACTTATATCGATGAGAGGGTTTAGATGACTGTTGTAATTGGATATACCCTCCAACTATTAAATATGGTGATGATACTATTTTAAAACCTACTGAATAATGGGAGAAAAATGATTTAGATCATGCTGGAACAGCAAAACTATCATTGCAATTTTTAGCGGTGTCACACCAGAAGAATTCAGACGTATATGTACGTGTGAAATCGTTAAAGAAGCATGGAATATTCATAAAGTCACACGCGAGGACACGTCAATTGTTAAAATATCCAAGCTTCAAAGGCTCACTACAAGTTTTGAAACCCTTCGACTTGAAGATAATGAGACATTTGATAAATTTTATGCAAAATTAAGTGACATTGTTAATTCCAACTTTATATTTAGTAAAAAAAATTCCTGAATCTCGAATTGTTCAAAAAATATTACAGTTACTACCTGAACGATTTTAACCAAATGTTACTATTATTGAAGAAAGTAAAGATATTGATTCTCTAAGAGTAAAACAGTTGGTTGGAAATCTTTAGACATTTGAATCAACTGTACGTCAACCTAAAAAATTAAAAGGCGTTGCTTTAAAATCGTCTAAGGTTGATTTAGAGTCTTCAGATGATGAGATAGAAACTGATTCTGAGGTTATGACGTTTATTTTGAAAAAGTTAAAAAAATTTGTTTTAAATTAAAAACCCAACATCAAGTCAAAATCTAGAAAGTTCGGTGATAAAAGTAAGAATGTGGTTAAGTTTGAAAAGAAAAAAAAATTAAAAGTTCAGAACCAGAATATACAGTGCTTCAAGTGTTAAAGGTATGGATATATTGCACAGAATTGTCCAAACAAACAAAAAAAAAGAAAGAAAAGGTGTTTACTGTGATGCGGGATGATGAAATTGAGTCGTCTGATGATGGAACCGAGTCCGAACCAGAGAATGATGAGGGCAAGTTTGTTGCATTTGCTACTTCCATTGAATCAAGTAAGTCTAAACTATCTGATCATGAATCACATACGTTTCACAGTGATTTTCAAAAAAAAGAACCAGACTCAGGTTCTGAATCTAAAGAAAGGAATGAGAAAGATCTTAGTGGGCTTATAATAAACTTTACCGAGAAAATTACAAAATGACAAAGGTTATCACTAAGCTAACACTGAAGGTCAATGTCACGCCCCAAATTCCAGGACACATGAAACACCCTAAATAATCAACCACAACACACAGCCCGAGAATACACTCTCAAAACAAACATACATGCATTATATATAAACGCCAAACGGCATACATTACAAGACTCCAATGCTGAGAAACATGTATTCAGCATACATTATACAGATAGAAACATAAAGAAAGACTATAACGCTTCCACCTCTCCGGCACATCCAGATCAACCTGAGTGACCGGTACTTGAAGAAAAGCAAATCCCACACCATGAGCCAAGGCTCAACAAAAACTAAACACGCATACAGTATAAGCTAAACATGCTAGGAAAACGCAGTGCAGGTTTATACTCTCTTTAAAGCCTTGAAATCAGTTTGAAAACAGGTTTATATCACGACTCACAAGAGCCATTAAAAACAATGTTCACAAGCAATGGAAAAGTGAGGATAAAAATCGTTTTTTGACTCATTAGAGCCTTAAAAACGATTCTAGTATTATGACTCCCATAGGCCGATAATACAGTATTTCGACTCCCATAGGTCGGTAATACAGTTTTTAAAAAATTGGTCTATCCGCCCAAATATTCAATACATGCAATCCATGATACATATAGTAGTATGCTACAAAGGCAAAGGTCGAGTCCTACGAGCCACAACTCCTACGAGCCATGAATGCAACACAGATAGAATTAAACCGACTCTCCCTTGAGCCCTAATAACAAGTATACATAAACCTCGACTCTCACCCGAGCCCTACAACATATACACATAAACATCGACTCTCTCCCGAGCCCTGACCACAGATAGATCACATACAATTCATATATCTTCTCGGACTTTTACACGGTTCAGTCGACTGACCCCATGAGTTCAGTCAATTGAACCCAAGAACCCAGGTCTAATCGACCGAAATTCACAATCCAGTCGACTGAACTCAAACGAAAACCGTTTTTGAGCACGAGTATGGCTCTCCAAACCCCGAATCGAAGCCTCCAAACTCCCGTCCAACATCCTTAGACATCCACATGTCTAGGCCTAACACCAAGACCACCAAAGAAACTCTCGACACCCAATTCTATCCACCGAAATTGACACAACACAGATTTTTAAGCTAAAAATCCAACTTTTACAGAAAATCAGATCTACAACTATTCGATCGGTAAAAATACACCTGATTACACATAGCACCCTTATAAAACATACATGTCTAGAATCTAACCTCGGTGAGTTCAAAACTCAACGTCTCGAACCACGTGCAAAATCGAGCTTCACTGGAATAGAATTCTGTCTGATTGAACGCATAAACCATAATGCCAATAACAAGGATCGACAGTCTGATCATCGAAAATCGAGCCCCAAGCCCCCGAAGAGTTAGAGAGAAGCAGAGAAAAAACAGGAAGCTTGTTGGAGAAGTTTTAGAAAATATCTTTTTGAAAATATCTAACTCTAGATATTTATAGGCTTTCAAAATATCTTTTTTTTTAATTTAAAATTCGGGTCACAACAGCCCACAGCCCCGAGAACCTACCCCGCATGCATATGTAAGCTCGATCATACATCAAAAGTAATAAAAACACACTAAAATGAAAACACGTAACGCGCGTTTGGAAACGCCGAAAAAAGAAAGCGGGTCAGAGTCTCACAACTCTACCCCCTTTAAAGGAATTTTGCCCCCGAAATTTGACTCAAGGTCATTAAACAAACCATCGATGGCAATCGACACAGGCACACAAGATTGTCAGCCAAACCATTCCAAGGATATAGTCAAACAAGGTCAGACATCCTAATCAATGGCCAACTATCTCAAAGACACGGGATCTACCACTCACCTAACCTCACATCATCACCAACCGCTGCCTCAACACAGCGCACCTCCCACAGAATCCATCACCAACTCCCAAACAGATGCAATAAAGAATCGAGCCCAAAGCCTGCAGACTCATAAAGTACCTCTGCTCGTTGAAGGCATATCTGCATCCTCTGGCACGACCGGTGCCCTGGAAGCTATGAGGGAATATGCTCGGGGCAATCCCACTCTAGCCTATCCACCAGAACTCGTCGCTGTCAGTTGCCGCACTGACTGAACTGAAGTTCCCCAATCTGTTCCCTGAGAAGTCTGAGCTGCTATATACCACTGTCGATCCTGTACAAATGAACCCTCTGGTGTGCCCGCCATGCTCGGTGCATCCTCCCTCTGGGGACAAGTCCTGCAGATGTGTCAAGTCTAACCACATCCAAAACAAATCGGCTGCCCTCTCCCCTACGACTGATCCAGTATGGGACTCTGGGACTGCCTCAACTGTGAATCCTGATGTTGTCTCAGCTGCGGGCAATCTGACACACGATGCCCCAGCTATTTACACCGATAACACCTCAACTCCCTTTGCTCTAGCCTCCCAAATGAAGCCACCGATGGTGCTGGTGTAGAGAACTGCTGTGGTAACCCAGATAGGTGAAAGCTAGGACCAGAGGACCTCAGCCTCTTGCTGGAACATCCACCTGTCTGTGCCTCGGTCCCACCCTACGGTGTCCTAGCCTCCCTGGAAGCTCGAATCCCAGTCATAGTGTTCTCCACCCTTGCTGCTGCCTCCACCAGCTCTGTGAACACACGAAGTCCCATCGCAACCACACGCTTCCTGATCGCCGGCCTCAAGCCCCGCTCAAACCTCATCGATCGTAGCTCGTCTGTACTCACCAACTCTGGAGCAAATCGGGACAAACATGTAAACCTAGCCTCGTACTGCATAACATCCATGGCCCCCTGGGTAAGAGTATAGAACTCCTCCCTGTACAAGTCCCTCTTCGATGCTAAAAAGTATTTCTCCATAAACACTCCTGTAAAGGCTGCCCATGTGACTCTCACAGTCGTCCTGGCATATCTCCACCAATGATGAGCAGCGCCCCTCAACTGAAAGGTGACAAATGAAACCCGCAACTCATGCTCCACGATCTGCAATGTGTCAAGGATCCGCATCACCAGCCCCAACCACACAGTCGCTACAACAGGATCAGGATCTCCGGCAAAGGTAGGTGGATCCATGCGCCTAAACTCCCGCATCGCCGTTGTAACCCTTGCCTCAAGCACTCTCTCCCTACCAGCCTCACCTCTAGAGGTCTCAACTAGCCGCTGGATAGAGCCAACCAACACACGCAACAATTTCGTCGCGTCCATCTGTCCGAGAGAAGCATTTGCATCCCCAACATCAGGGATAGGAATATCCCCTTGGCTAACAGCACGGCCACGGCCTAGACCACGACCTTACCCTCTCCTCGCCGACATTATGTCTATGTGAAAGCAAAATAATACATAAGACGTAGCACACCGCATGAACGTAAACGTTAAACACCTAGCATGCTAACATATAGACACATAGGTTCATGCTAAACAACCACACATACCGAGGAGAACCGACAAGAATGACACGTCAATCTGGATAACCTACTCAGATTCCCTGCTAGAAATCACATCAGCTAAACGTGTTTCTAACTTGGTTCCCAAGTTTGTTAACCCAAACGCCCAAAGGCAGGACTAATCAATTCCACAGCTCAACCCCCATGCTCACATATACACATCGTTCACATATCTAACATGCTGACACGTTCATGTTATCAAAGCATCTAAACACATGCAATCAAGTATACACAATCGACCTCACACGATGATGCAATCTCTTCCTACATGTCTTAGGTATTCGAAATCAGAACTCTGATACCAATCTGTCACGCCCCAAACCCCGGGTCACGTGAAACACTCACAAACAATCAACCACAACACCCATACCGAGAATACACTCTCAAAACAAACATACATGCATTGTATATAAACGCCAAACGGCATATATTATAAGGCTTTAATGCCGATAAACATGTATTAAGCATGCATGATACAGATAGAAACAAAAAGAAAGACTATAACGCTTCCACCTCTCCGGTACCTCCAGATCAACCTGCGTAACCGGTACCTGAAGAAAAGCAAATCCCACACCGTGAGCCAAGGCTCAGCAGAAACTAAACAAGCATGCAGTATAAGCTAAACATGCTAGGAAAATGAAGTGCAGGTTTAGACTCTCTTTCAAGCCTTGAAAATAGTTTGAAAACAGTTTTAGATCACGACTCATAAGAGCCATTAAAAACAATTTTCATAAGCAATGGGAGAGCGATGATAAAAACCATTTTTCGACTCATCAGAGCCTTGAAAATGATTCTAGTATTATGATTCCCGTAGGTCGATAATACAGTATTTCGACTCCCGTAAGCCGGTAATACAGTTTTAAGAAAATTGGTCTATCCGTCCCAATATGCAATACATGCAATCCATGATACATATAGTAGTATTCCACACAGGTAATGGTCGACTCCTACAAGCCACGACTCCTACGAGCCACGAGTGCAACACAAATAGAATTAAACTGACTCTCTCCTAAGCCCTAACAATAGGTATACATATACCTCGACTCTCACTCGAGCCTTAACAGCATATACATATAAACATCGACTCTCGCCCAAGCCCTGACCACAGATCGATCACATACAATTCATATAACTTCTCAGCCTTTCACCGAAGGGCCATTATTCGCCCCACTATACTTTGTCGACCAGGGTCAATAGATATCTTCACGGACTTTCACCGTATGACCATTATCTGCCCTCCATATATACAATGCAACACACGTATATAAAAATCATTCACGATCACGAGGACCACATACGACCACATACCCGTCCTACAACATACGAGAATAAAATTAATCATAGTTCTACAAACAGAAGAACACATATGACCACGACGTTTCACATACGACGCCAAAACCAGGTAATCCACCCACTTATTTCGTACATAAATAAACTAGAGTTATAAATGCACATAACGAGTTATAAACACACATAACCATATAACCTCACAGCATGATGTCATCCGCCACATAAACCGACATGACATCACATGCCACACACCCGTCATTCGATACCCGAACGACCCATCCAAAAATCGAAACCCCTCTACCCACTGGGACAACCAACACCTAACCCGGAGATCAACACCTGAACCTCCCTCATACCGATTCATACCAGAACCCAACCTTAAAACTGAATCCTGGACGTACACGTCCCGAACATAATCAACACGCACACAACCGTGCCACAACTCCTCAACTCTAACCATACATGTCAACCCAAGGATGACATCTAAACGAAGCACCCGAGGCCACAACACGACCCTCAAACCACCACACGACCAACCGAACCCCAAAAGAAATCCACAGGTATTTGAATTGATTAATCCCATAAATTAATCAATTGAATACCATAGGGCACCAATTGAAAACAAAAACCCAACCACCGAACCACAATCACGCTGCCCAGAAGTTCAGTCGACTGACCTAAGCCCCTAGTCGACTGAAAAACACACTGAAAACCCAACAAAACGCCTTAACGCACGGTTCAGTCGACTGACCCCATGAGTTCAGTCGACTAAACCCAAGAACCCAGGTCCAGTCGACCGAGCCTCACATTTCAGTCGGCTAAACTCAAGTGGAAACCGTTTTTGAGTTACAGGTTTAGCCCTCTAAACCCCGAATCGAAGCCTCCAAACTCCCGTCCAACATCCTCAGACATCCACATGTCTAGGCCTACCACCAAGACCACGAAAGAAACTCTCAACACCCGATTCCATCCACTGAAATCGACACAAAATCGGTTTTTAACCCAAAAATTCAACTTTAACAGAAAATCAGATCTACAACTATTTGACCAGTAAAAATACACCCAATTACACATAGCACCCTTATAAAATATACAAGTCTAGAATCCTAACTCGGTGAGTTCAAAACTTAACGTCTCGAACCACGTGCAAAACTGAGTTTCGCTGGAATGGAATTCTGTTTGGATGAACGCGTAGACCACGACGCCAATAACAAGGATCGACAGTTTAATAATAAAAAATCTAGCCCCGGGACGCCGAAAAGTTAGAGAGAAGGTAGAGAGAAAACAGGAAGTTTGTTGGAGAAGTTTTAAAAAATATCTTTTTGAAAATATCTAACTCCAGATATTTATATGTCTCCAAAATATCTTTTTTTTTTTTAAATTTAAAATTCTCATCACAACGCCCCACGGCCCCGGAAATCTATTCCACATGTATATCTAAGCCCGATCATGCATAAAAAGTAATAAAAACATGCTCAAATAAAAACACGTAACGCGGGTTCGAAAACGCCAAAAAAAAAGAGAACGGGTCAGGGTCTCACAGTCAAAACCATGGAAAAGGAAAATAATGGCCTAAAATCAAAATTAACTGAGTCTCAGAATATGATTTCTCAACTAAAATTTTTTAAAACCAAAATGGCTAAGAAACTGGTTAGTTCTGACAAATAGATGAATGAACTCATTGAGTCATGTAATTCTCTCAAATCAAAAATTTCTGAACTTGAGTTGAAATTACAAGACTCAAAAAATTTCAAATCTCTATTTGAGGCAAGTGAAGCTAGAATCAAATTATTGAAAACTGAATTATTAACTGCTATTACCACTATCAAGAAATTGAATACAGGATTCCTGAATTTGGAAGAGATCTTAAGCGTGCAAAAAGTGGCGTTAGACCGAACTAGATTAGGGTACGTGGAAAGTATATTTTGATTCACTTGAATCAAATTATTGAAAACTGAATTATTAACGGCTATTATCACTCTCAAGAAATTGAATGCAGGATTCCTAAATTTGGAAGAGATCTTAACCGTGCAAAAAATGGCGTTAGACCGAACAGGATTAGGGTACGTGGAAAGTACATTTGAACCAAAGTATACAGGTAAAATCAATTTTGTGAAAGCTGTCAGCATGCCTACAAGTATGAAAAGTGTTTTGAAAAAGTCAACGCAAATCAGAACTGAATTTTTTGGAAAAACTTTTTTAGCACAACTAGCTGATTTTTAAAAATATGTTCTTACTTGTCATTTTTGTGGTATTGTGGGTCATATTAAGCCATTTTTACAGAAAATTAAAATCTCTATCTTCATATCAGCATGTAAGAAAATTTAAAAAATTGCGTGATCAAATTAGATTGTTACATAAGAAAACTCTCGGCCAAGTGAGCGCTCGAGCAGTCCATTAGCAGAGTGATGGGAAAACTCACTGGCAGTCGTGCGCTTGAGTGGTCCCTCTGTACGCTCAAGTGGACCACTGGTAGAGAAACAAATATGATCACTAACAACCCAGCGCTTGAGCGGTCTCTGCGAGTGCTTGAGCGGATAACTGGTAGAGACCATATTTTGGTCAGAAACCCAACACTCAAACCAAACCTTTTCGTAAAATTGGTGTTGTTTGGGTTCAAAAGTTTGATTTGAAATGTTATGTGTAGTTCACACCGCTTTAAAAGTTCAAAATTCTTTTATGTGGTAATTGGATAGCGGTTGTTCCCGACATATGTCTGGTGATAAGTCCCTATTCTTGAGTATTGATCCATATGATGGAGGACTTGTCACATTTGGGGATAAAAATCCATCCAAGATTATTGGAAGAGGATCCATTAGCACTTCAGGTTTACCCAAATTGGACAATGTCCTTCTCGTAGATGGCTTAAAAGTAAACTTATTCAGCATTAGTCAGATATGCGATACACACCATGAAGTTTATTTTACTAAAACTGAATGTCTAATTTTAGATAAAAAAAGAAAAACTGTTATTCATGGTATTTGAACTTTTGACAACTGCTATATAATTTTGCATAAAACCGATCTTACATGTCATTCAGCTAAAATTAATGAAACCGAATTGTGGCATCATTTAATCAAGGACTTATCCAGACTTGCAAATTTTGAATTGGTTAATGGTATTCCAAAACTGAGTAGTAATACAAAAGTTTTTTGTGGACCTTGTCAACTAGGTAAGCAAATTAAAGACCCGCACAATAAAATAAATCAGCTTGCTATTTAATATCCTCTGCAACTTCTTCACATGGATATTATGGGTTCTACTATAATAAAGAGTATAGGTGGCAAGAAATATATTTTTCTTGTGGTAGATGACTTTTCTAAGTTTACCTGGGTAAACTTTTTGCGAAAAAAATCTGACACGTTTGCTGTTTTTAAATTCCTATGTCTTAGATTGAATAATGAATAGGAAGGAAAGAATCTGCATATCACAAAGATTAGATTAGATCATGAAAAGGAATTTGAGAACTCTGAATTCTCAAATTCTTGTGATGAACAGGAAATCCAACATGTGTTCTTCGCTCTTAAAACATCACAACAAATTGGTGTAGTAGAACGAAAAAATAGAGTGGTACATGAGATGGCCAGGGTTATGCTTCATGGTAAAAACATTCCTCTCAAATTTTATATCGATGTCGTAAATACTGCTTGCTATGTCATTAATCGAGTTTATATACGACCAAGCACCAAACAGACTGCTTATGAGTTATAGAAAGGTAAGAAGCCTAATATGAAATATTTCAAAACTTTTGGGAACAAATGTTATATATTAAAAGAACATGAACAGTTGAGTAAATTTGACTCCAAAAGTGATGATGGGATATTTCTTAACTATTCCATTAGTAGTAGAGTTTATAGAGTTTATAATTTATGCACTTCTACTGTTATGAAATTTATTAATGTAGTCGTTGATAATACAGAAACTTCTGAAGAGGCATTGAGACCAGAAGCAGATCAGATTGACTCTCAAATACTTGAAGATCCAGTTCAGCTCACCTCCCCTAAACCAACACTGGATGCAAGTTCTGACATTGTGACAGCACTAGATGAGCAAGCAACATTAGAACCCTCCTCATGAGTTAAGCTAAATCATCCATTGGAATAGTTGATTGGAGAGGTAACAAAACCAATGATGATACACCGACAAATACGAAATCAGGTAAATTAGGTAAGTCATTTGTGTTATGTGTCTTTGATTGAACTAAAAAATGTGAAAGATGCTCTGACTGACGATTGTTGGGTGAATGCTATGCATGAGAAACTCGAACAATTTGTTAGAAATATATTTGGGAGTTAGTGCCACGACCTGAGAATATTAATGTCATTGGCACTAAATGGATTTTAAAAAATAAGTCTGATGAACAGGGAACTGTTGTGAGAAATAAGGTTAGGTTAGTGGCACAAGGGTACAGACAAGTAAAAGAAATAGATTTTTCCGAGACCTTTGCACGTGTGGCCAGATTAGATTCTAATCGTATTCTTCTTGCTGTGACTTGTTTTCTAAATTTCAAATTATACTAGATGGATATGAAAAGTGCTTTTTGAAATGGCCAGTTAAAAGAAATAGCCTATGTTGAACAGCCTAAATGCTTTGACGATCCACACTATCCTAATCACGTATCTAAGCTCAAAAGAGTATTGTATGGGCTGAAACAAGCCCCCCGAACATGGTATAAATGTCTAACCACCTTCCTAGTTAACAACAATTTCATCAAAAAAAGTGTGGATAAGACTCTTTTCATTAAAATTGACAAGAATGATATTTTGTTGCACAGATATATGCTGATGATATTGTGTTTGGTTCTACTTGTGAATCTCTTGTCCTTTCATTTTTTGAATATTGCATAAGGAATTTGAAATGAGTATGGTAGGTGAACTAAACTATTTCCCAGGTTTACAGATTAAACAGTCTGACGATGAGATTTTCATCTCACAGTCAAAATATGCTAAAGGCCTAGTTAAGAGGTTTAAATTGGAATCTACCAAACCCATTCGAACCCCTACGAGTACATCTGTGAAATTGTCAAAAGATGAAAAAGGTAAAAATGTTGATCAAATCATGTTCAGAAGTATGGTAATGAGTCTTTTGTATCTCACAGTCAGTAAACCTGATATTGCTTTCAGTGTAGGTATTTGTGCACGTTATCAGTTTAATCCTAAAAAATCACATTTAACTGTTGTTAAAAGAATTATTCGATATGTGAGTTCCACTATTGAGTTTGGCATTTGATTTTTCAAAGACACTAACTTGAACATTGCAGGTTTTTCAGATATTGATTGGGCTGGATGTGCAGATGACAGAAAAAGCACATCAAGAGATTGTTTCTACATTGGTAACAATTTGGTTTCATGGCACAATAAGAAACAAAATGCGATTTCATTGTTTACAGCCGGGGCTAAGTATATTGCTGCTGAAAGTTGTTGTACTCAGTTACTGTGGATGAAATAAATGCTCTCATATTATAGTCTTATTCAAGAGTCAGTGATTATCTACTGTGATAATACTAGTGCTATTAACATTTTAAAGATTCATGTTCAGCACTCTAAGACTAAGCACATAGATATAGAGCATCATTTCATTCGCCAGTTAGTTGAGGATAACATTATCACTCTTGAATACATTGACACTAAAAGGCAACTGGCTGATTTATTGACAAAACCTCTTGAAGCAATTCGGTTTGAATTTCTTAGGAAATCTATTGGAATTAGCATTTTGAGTTTAAAAAAATAAAAATAAAATTGTGTTTTTTTCTTTTTGTTTTTCTTATATGTGCTTTTCAATCCTCGTTGGTCTTACTTTGAGAATGCCACAGCTTTGTGTGGAAAATCACGCGAATGAGTCAGTGGTTACATCTTTCAAAAGGAATTGACTCATACTTTTCGTCTCTTAAATATCATTGTTAGTGCTAATATTCATTCTCGAGGGCATGTATTAGACATTAATAAGGAGAGGGGAATTGAATTCTTTCTCATTAGTTAGGGTAGACGGATAGACTTAGCTCGCATTTTTCTTCAGTCCATGTTGAAAGTTGTCCACGGCAACAAAACTATTGCCCTTCCCTATGGTCTGTTCCTTAACAATTTCATTTCATCCCTTCCTTCTTTTCATCCTCCTGCTGGCCTACATGCTGTGCACATCACCAAATCTATCACCCGCCGTACTTATTCTTAAAGTGTTGCCCATATTCCCACTGTTGTTGCTTTATCTAACTCTGAGGAGGAGGACGACACTGTTGGCATTCCGAGCGCCTCTACACATTCAGCACCAGAGGGAGAGTTTTCTCAGTCTACTTTTCATGCTCGAGTCGCCTCTCTTGAGGCTAAGGTTAATCAGCTTTAGCAGCACAATAATGGGCGTTTTGATCAGCTGGAGTTTTTGCTTCGAGGCCTTTCTCCCAGTGGCGGTTCTTCTTGACTCCTTCCAAGTTCCACAAAGGGGGAGTAGGTATTTTTGGGGTATTTTTGGGGACAGGTCAGGTATTTTTGGTTTATGAATTTTTGGTGGATGGTACATAGGTTATTTTGGTTTTCAGAAACATTGGTTTATGATCTTGTTGGTACATTTGGTTTACTTTTTCGGAATGTGGTGGCATGCATATATAAATAGATGTATTTGTTTTTTATAATCTTGTGGTTAATTGTTAGCTTCGTGGTTGCTTGGGTGTTTGTTTTAAAG
This sequence comes from Heliamphora pulchella, assembly GCA_032270985.1. Classification (NCBI taxonomy): domain Eukaryota; kingdom Viridiplantae; phylum Streptophyta; class Magnoliopsida; order Ericales; family Sarraceniaceae; genus Heliamphora; species Heliamphora pulchella. The sequence continues at coordinate 3,989 of JAULJZ010191975.1, read as the reverse complement.
GGTTGGAAGAAATTTTTCAGCGTTTGAAGAACTTTGCTTGGAAGATGACTTTTTGGCTAAGCTGTGTGTGTTGTGTTTACCTGGAATTACCAATAAGAGATTGTAAAGAAATTAATTTATGCTAATTTTTATTTTATTTTAAATGGCAATCTAGGGAGTTTTAGAGTCATAAAAACTCTATTTGATATTAGGATAGGATTTAGAAGGTTTTGACTCAATCAATAATCCCTTAAGGATTTAGCTCTTAGCTATCTATGTTTGATATGATATAGGAGTCCTATTTCAAGATTGAGTTCGTGGTATGTGAGACCCTAAACTGTTTCTTTTTTTGATTTAATTGCATATTCGGTGTTTTGACGCCTTTTTGGCATTTTTGCTTTAATATGATTATATGCGTTTTGATGCATGTTTTGGTTAAAATAAGCATACGGGGATATTTTTCGAGATTGTATGGAGTTTCTGTGCCAATTTTGAAAATTCAAAAAAAAATATTTTGGAGGTCTATAACTATCTGGAGTTAGATATTTTCAAAAGATATTTTTAAAACATAACTCCTAAGTTTCCTTCATTTTCTCTATACCTTCTCTCTAACTTCTCGAGGGCCCGGAGTTTGATTTTTGACGGACCAACAACTGATCCTTGCTATTGATTTCGACGAAGCTCGAATTTGCACGTAGATCGAGGCGTCGAGTTTTTGACTTAACGAGGTAGGATCTCAGATTCTACTGCTGTATAAAGGTGTAATATGTAATCTTGTGCATTTCTACCATTTAAAAATGCATGAAAAGGTGATTTATGCTTTAAATATGGTTTTGGGTTAAAATCGTTTTTCGGCGTTTTCGGTTGATGAAAGTGTGTTTTGAGAGTTTCCTTTCGAGGTTTGATTTGAAGTTTGGAAGCAAAAACATGCAAAAATCATAGCTCAAAAACACTTTTTGGGTGAATTCAGTCGACTGAATCATCATGCTATGAGTTCAGTTGATTGGACCTGGGAGGTCAGCCGACTGAAATTGTTTCTGTCTTGGTTCTCTTTTTCTAGAGAGTTTTTCAGTCGACTGGGGGCTTGGGCCAGTCTATTGGGGTCCTGTGTGGGCTGTTGGTGATGTTTGGGTGGTTCGATGGTTGGGTGTTGGCTTTCCTCGAGTGGTTTGATCGATGAAAAAAAAGTTTTTACGAAAACTTTTAGGAAAAACGTGTCTACCGGAGGTTTGGAGCTAACCCTCGGGGTTGGGGCTCAACTTCTAAAATGTTTTGATGAAAATATGTTTTTTACATGTTTTGGTTTGATCTCCATGGTTTCAAGGATTGGATCTCTTGCTTATACATGCGTTGTATAACTGCTTTTGGAAAAAAATATTTTAAAATATTTTTTTGATCTCCATGTTGATGGATTAATCTATATACATGTATAATGTATATTTGCGAAAAGATTTTGTAGTTGATGCTACAGTTCGGTTTTTAGAAGATTATTTAGATGTATTGAGATGACGAGTATTTGGCACGAGTTGCCCTCGATGAAAATCAGGAAATGTGCACAGTGTAGGTACCTTTGTTATCCTTCGGAGTAGTTCCCGTAAAGAAGGTCGGTTTGGGTGCTCTTTTCCCTCGGGTTGTCGCCCGTAAAGTTAGCTTTTACGTCGTGGTGCTCCGTATAGAACTTGTCATTACCTAGCAGGTCTTGAATGATGCTGGAACTAAGTAATGGGCAGAGTCTATAGTTGTTACCTCTATCCCCTTGTAATGGAGTCGGTACATAGGATCTCTTTCTTTTTCTTTTTCCACGATAGTGCATTTCATGAGGGAACAATGTTTTGATTACTGTTTTTCCTTAACTATGGTTGGTTATTTGCAATATTTGCATCGCATGATTTGAATGACGAAAACAGAGTTTTATGTTAATAAAACCGTTTTGGGAGACTTGTGTGGTCTAATGGGAAAACTTGGGGTTTGTGAAAAACCCTTTTGGGTTGTGGTTGAGTTTAGCTCCCACTCATATGGTAGCGTATTTTCCTATTTTACAGCTTGTTATCTGTTTCTATTGGGTTTCGGCTCACTGGTGGGATTTTCTGTAAAATCATTTTCAGGTGATACTGTGGATAATGAGTAGCTTTGGTGCTGTTTTGGTATGCCTGTTCTTAAAGGCAGGTTTTGTACACCGTAAGGCGAAATACTGTATGCATGTTAAAACTGTATGTCATTTATATATGAGAGATATACTTTGTTGGGTATTCCATTGGTTTCAACAAGCAGATTTTAATGTATGAAAACCTGTATTTGCGTATAAAATTTGTGTTTGGTGGATTTTCACGTGACCCCAAGTTTTGGGGCGTGGCAACTTGGTATCAGAGCTTTGGGTTCGAATACCTAAGAGCCATGGGAAAAAGGGTTTATCACATGGTAAGGTTGATTGTGTATGCTTGCTTGCATGTGTTTAAACGTTGCTTTATAACATGCTGATAGCTTTCTGAGCATGATAATTGTGTATGTGGCTATGGAGGTTGAATATCAGGATTGATGAGTTTTGCCTCAGGGCGTTTGGAATATCAAGTTTGGAAGCCAAGTTGGACACTCGTTTGGCCGACGTGTTTTCTAGCAGGGAATCTGAATAGGTAGTCCAAATTGATGAGTCTGTCTTGTTAGTTCTCCTCGGTATGTGAGACATGTTTACATAATCTTAAATGGCTATGCGATATCATGATTATGTGTTTATGTTACGTAGTAACATGTTGTAGGAAAGTTTATTATGTTATATTACTTCCTATAGAATTATGTCCACACGGGGAGTGCGGGGACGGAGTCGAGGCTGAGGCCGTGGCCGAGGGCGTGCTTATGCTTATGCTCAGGTTCCAGAAGAAGGAAACATTCCTGGCCCACAGGAACAAGTGGGTGGTGCTGACATAGGCGGCGTTGATGTTGTTCAGGAGATGTTAGCTACTATGCGACCGAGGCTGAAGCTACCAGGGCTAGTGTAAGGGTTCTTGAGCCAAGGGCTTCTGTAGCCATGCGGGAGTTTCGGCGGTTGGATCCTCCAACCTTTTCTGGGGAGCTGGACCCAAAGGTGGCTACTGGGTGGTTGGAAGTGACCACGACGATCTTCGATACTCTGGATATCGAGGAAGATGCTCTGCGTGTAAAGTTGGCGGTGTTCTAACTGCGAGAAGAAGCTAGAGAGTGGTGGAAGTTCGCCAAGACCACTGTGGATGACACGTGGGCTGCTTTCACGAGAGTCTTCTTGGAGAAGTATATCCCGAGATCTTCGAGGGATACTTACCGAGAGCAGTTTCTCTCCCTTGTTCATGGGAACCTTTCTGAGGTCCAGAATGAAGCCAAGTTCGCGAATCTATCGCGGTTCGCACCTGAGATGGTATCTACAGAGGAGTTGCGCACTCAAAGGTTTGAGAGGGGACTTCGACCTGTTATCAAGGATAGAGTTGCAGCTCTGGATGTGGAGGTGTACATCAAGTTGATGGAAGCGGCTATTCGGGTAGAGAACTCATTGACAAATAGCCGCAGGGTTAGAGAGAGCGGGAGCTAGCAGGGCAGTGGAGATACACAGTTCTAGAGGCGCGGGAAAAAGCGCCAAAGGTCATCTGGACCTAGTTCTCGGTTTTGTAGGTGTTGGAGCGAAAAAAATTTTTTGAACCGACGCCGTGACCGTAAAAAATGACGTATGCATTTTTCATGAAAAATGGAGAACTATATTAATTTTAATAGTATTATACATTTATGAAACTTGTCGAAAAGTTTCAAGAAATCTCGAATACGTTGAAGACGACCTTGCAACATTTCCACGTATGACCCGAACGCACTACGACGATCACAATGTGTGGGCACCGATACCGATCAAAGAGTTCCCTCTCCTTTTGGTTTATTCTCACACCAAAACTCTCCAAAAGGAAAAATTAATTGCGTAAGAGGAGAGGGGGCGGCGGCTAGGAGAGGGGATTAGGGTTAGGTTTTTGCCTCTTAATGATATATCCCATATATAT